>JABUQX010139052.1:0-17500 GCA_015478945.1 Trachelipus rathkii | reverse complement strand
GGAAAAGGGAACGGGATGATTGCAGACTGTTAGTAGGAAAAATTTGTGATGGCAGGAAGGTGGCTGGAGCAATTCAATATTTTGTGGATGTAAAGGGACTAAGTCTTGAGTACGCTATGGGGTCTTACATGAGTATGTTGTTACCTGTGTTAAATTATAGTAATGACTAATGAGACTATGGTGTGAAATAAAAGGTATAGATCTAAAGTTACAATGTGTTCAGAGGACAATCTTAGGGGCGTGTAGGGGCGTGAGAATGATTAAAATAAGAAATGAACATATAAGAGAATTGTGTGGTGAAGAAATTGTAAAATGAGAGAATAAATGAAAATTACATTGAGATGGATTGGTCATGTGAAAGGAGGATGATAGTTTTGGTTTAGCGGATGCACTTTGCGTGAGATGTCTGGGAATCGACAATGCTGGGAGAACCGAAGAAAAACGTGGATTAAGTCAGTAAAGGAATGCCTGGAGGAAGGAAATGTGAGTTTGGGAAGAGGCGCGAGAAAGCGTTCATAATAAGAATGAATTCCGGGGTTTTGTGGGGGTAAAAATGTGGCCCGGCATAAGCCTGAATGAAGAAGTTATTGCATTGTGTTATAGGTGGAGTGGTACATGGTTGATTTTAAAGAGTGGGTTTTGGGAATAGAAAACAGTGTTGTACAACTAAATGGCAATGTCATCATGGAAAAGTGAGGAGTGGTGTTCCCACAGGTCAATGGCTGGGGTAACTATGTTCTCATATACCTATTATAAATTGAATTTGCCAAGAACTTAAATGGAAGTTCTAAGTTTGCAGATGATACCAAAGTGGCTACTTCAGTTAGGATAGTGAAGGATGTATAAATATTCAAAATGATCTTGATAAACTTTTTGGGTGGGCAGATAAGTAGCATAAATGAATTAAATTAAGTTTCTCATCTTAGGTTCCTCAAATTAAAAGTTTTAATTAACGATGTGATTGGGAATTTGGCTTTGAGTCTGTGGACCAATAAAAAGGATTTAGGTGTGATTATAAGCAGTAATTTTAAAGTAGCTAATCAGTGTTTGGAAGCAAAAACTAAAGCTAATAAGATGCTGGGGATAATTAAATCGTAATGATGTTTACAGTAGCAAGGAAGTTATAAGAAAACTGTATAATAGGTAGTGTTTAGGCCAGATTAGAATATCGTTGCAACAAGTTTGGATCCTTTATTTAAAGACTTAGATATGCTAGACAGAGTGCAACGTATAGAGACACAAAAGTGATTTCTGGGTTTGAGGTAAGAGCTATGAGGAGAGGCTGAAGGAGTTAGGAATGTTTTCCTGTAGAAAGGCAATTTCTCAGAGCGGGATATGATACAAGTCTTACAAAATAATTACATCCTATTTATACATACAGAGACCATTAAAATTCTTCTTAGTAGAAGCACGGACGGAGACCAGGAGCCATAGTAAGAAATTAAGAAAAAGCATGCCATCTTGATGTAGGAAACATTCATTCTGCAACAGGGTTGTTAAATTTTTGGAGTTTGTTTGCACACAGGAAGTTGTTGAGAATGACTCGAGTGCAAAACATTTAAGAAAGGATTTGGATTAGGATATGGATGGTTTGTGTCATATAGTTTATTTTAGTAAAGCCAAATTAGCGGGTTTTTATGTTACAGTAGTTATTAAGGTTAAACTGCATGTTACTAGCTATAGTTTATTTTCTTTTAGTTGTAGACTTTGTGTATACTATGAAATGTTATTGACAAGCCCTAGGATGTTTTGTGGATTGGGCATGAGCATGTTTTAGACTTTTGTGTATAATATGCAATTATTGACAAGCCCTAAAGATGCTTTGTGGATTTGCCCAATGAACATTTTGTTTGATGATTGGTTCTGTTGGCTTGACTGGGACAGTCTTGATAGGCCCATGTGGCTTCCTACTGTCTTTTTATTTCTAATGTTTCTATGTTTGACGAGATGCTATTGTGAGGGTCTGTTGCGATTCGTGAAGCTTTCTAAGGTTGGATTTTCTGACTGTAACTAGTTCTCGCACTAAAAGGTATAAAGGGGACGGTAAAGCTGTGCTTAATTTTCGACTTGCGTCATATTATTCTACTACTTTTCTGCTTCCGTGCATTGTATGCGCTTTTTACCCCCAGTCTGGGGAGGAGTGGTGATGATGACGATATATAAATACAAATACAATACATAAATACAAATGCGAAAAATGAAATAACTATATTTTGAACGTTTTTTTTTCAAATGCTGTCAATAATTCATCTTTTACTGATAATTTTATAAATGCCCAGTTTTTGGGCGGGCATTTATGAAATGGGCAAATGCCTGGACAAATGCCCATTTTATAAATGCCTGCCCACTGGGCATTTGCCCAGCGTACATCACTACCCAGCACACTCACCATTCCCAGCACACTCACCACTATACATCCGCCTAACCAACAGATTATTATTATCCATCATCTCTGCATGACTAAACCATCTTTATCGTTCATTAATAATATAATTTTATCTTAATAATATAATTTTATCTTCTCACACCTAATACACCCCTAAGAGTGACCATCTGAACACATTGTACGTTTGTACCTTAGATCTATGCTTCTTACTCCATGCCATAGTTTCAATACTAAATTAACACAAATAACATACCCTCGTGCAAAATCCTAGCGCACTCCATTCTTGATTATTTCACCAGCAATTGTATCTATATCTGCTGATTTATATTCTTCAACTTTCTCACTCTACCTATTACTTCCTCCCCAAAATACTTAGGCATTTCTTCTTACACCATCAAATCCACAGACATTCACTATCACCTCTTCATTACTGCCAATGCTATGCATCGAAGAGTTCCCTCTACAAAAAGTACAAATCCATGGATTTAATTGCACCAGCTAACTTCCCTACTATGCTCTGCATCATCAGTTCCCTTTTCATCCAACATATATCCTAAATATTTAAACTCAGGTACTTGTTCTAATTGTTCACCATCCAACCTGACTGCATGCTGCGGACTCTTCTTACTACCATAACCTTACTCTCAAACTCCTCTACCAACCCATCTCAAACTCTCTTCAGATTCCACACAAAACCAAATCATCAACGTACAATAAGCAGGGCACCCTCCACTCTCTTCCATTCTCCATCATTCTAACACCTTCCAATACACCCCTACCTCTAATTCTTTCACCACACCATCAATATACAAATTAAATAACCAAGGAGACATAACACATCCCTGTCTCACTCCAGTATTACTATTAAACAAATCACTTTCAACTCCATTTATTTTTACACATGCTTCACTATCGTCATACATACTTTGATTCCATTTAGAAGCCTACCACCAACACCATATATCACTAACACCTGCCACAGAGCTTCCCTATTAATCCTGTCATACACTAGTTACAAATCCATGAAACCTAAATACAATTTATTCTTCTTCTCTTTCATTTTCTCAATCATTTGTTTCAAAGTGAAAATTTGATCTACACATCCTCTACCACTTCTAAATGCACCTTGTTCTTCGTCAATAAGCCCCTCAGTCACTCAACGAACTCTTTCAGCCAAAATATCAGCATATATCTTCTCTACAACAATCAATAGAATTTCACCATACTTCCTACAGTTCCTCTTATCTTCCTTATTTATATAAGGGTACTATCTATTACTTCTCTCCTCCTATCCTTTGGAACTATACCCTTCACAAACGTTTTGTTACACAACTTCCATATCCAGTCCAATTGCAATCTCGCCTTCAATTCTGATTCCCATTTTCACAAGCAATTTCATCAATACCTGACTGATACATCTTCAACTTGCACTTTTAACCTCCCCCCAAAATACCTATTTCTTCTTACACCACCAAACCCACACACACACATCCCTATCACCTCTTCATTCTGCCAATCTTACGTATCGAAGTGTTCCCTCCACACTCTCCTCACATCCATTATTTCATCAATCAAGAAAGTACCATCCCTATTCATTATTCGGCTCTTCCAATATGTGATCTACCGAAATTCTATGATCTCTCATATCATAACAGTGATCTACTAGAATAAAAAATTTAAAATTTAAAAATTAAGCAAATAATTTACATGAATCATAATTTATGCTGTTATGCACCCAATAAATTCTTCTCACAGAAGTAGGTTACAGCTGTTTCTTCATTATATATATAATGTTCCTCACAAAATCTGTGTGGTTCAACATTGTATTGATACTAGTGTAAACAGTTACTGTATGTAACTTTCGTTAATTGCCAATTGGAATGTTAACTACTAGCTGGTTTGCTAGTTTAAACTGGTTGGTTGGTTGGTTGCCAAATGCTAGATAACATAAAAAGAAAACATCCTCCTCCGAAACTATTCATTTATCTACTTTTTTTCTGCTATGTATTGCAAGTTTTAGTCTTCTGTTTTCCTTCTTAAATATTTCCAAACACCATTCTTTTGAGACCTCATCATTGGCTTTTAGCACATTCAACCAGGCCACTTTTTCACTTTTGACTGCTTGCATCATCTCTTCATTCCACCACTCACTATTGACATTCTTATTTCCTACTTTGGTACAACCACATACTTCTCTTACTAAGTACTAACAAATATTTCCTTCATTTGCTTCCAGATTTGTTGTTTCATCTTGATCACATTCAACTGATTTATTTGCAAGTGCTCTCGCATACTCATCCCCCCCCCCCCCAAAAAAAAAAAAAAAAACTAAGGTGAGAAATAAGCTAAATTTTATCAATTTATCAGAGGTTGTAGATCGAAACCACGCTCTGTTGTTCTTGTGATTTTTGTTCAATAATAATATACCTTATTAATCCTAGCGCCTTCCGCCGATTTCAATGAAACTTACTGCAAATGTCAGAAATATGATGCAATTAAGGGAAAATACTGAAAACACAGGAGACCATAAAAAAAAAAAATTACAATCATTAAAATTAATAAAAAAAACATTATAATTAAATCCATCAGACCCAAGAAACAAATGCATGGCACGCAAACATTTTTCACCTTGTGGTAAAATAATTAACTATTGCCTTTAACACCACAATAACCCTATAAAAAAGTTTAAAAAAGAAGCATGTAGCAGTAAGAAGATCAGTCATGGTTTTTGTAAATATGAAATTTGAAGACTTTATAACTTTTTTTAGGCTTATTTCTAAAGATTTTTTTTTCTTTCTTTTCAGCTCATTTTAAACATTTCAAGTAAGTTTCATTAAAATCTGAAACTGCGATATTTTTTTTTAGATAATTATTTTCACCATATTCAAATATTATAAAAATGAAATTTTACTTAGGTGGTTTTCATTACAATTTTTCTTAATTACAACTTATTTCAGACATTCTCAGTAAGTTTAATTGAAATCAGCGAAAGGCACTAGGATTAATAATAATAATAATAAAGATAATAATAATAATAATAATAATAATAATAATAATAATAATAATAATAAATAATAATAATATGATGCTGATGATGATTGTATAATAACAATGCTTAGAGCTCATGGTATTCCAAAAACTTTATTGGATTAAAAAGTATTGCTTATTTATATCTACTAAAACCAACTGTAATAAAAGCAGATTACATTAAACATAAACCTGGTCAATATTAAGAACATTTAATCTCCATTCTAGTTTCTGATGATTAATATCACTACATTAGTATGAAGTAATAAATTTCTTTAAATATCATTCTGCTTCACTTGAAAGGGTTTATAGCTACAGTTTTTAACAGTCTGCCCTAAAAAATTACATGCATTACCAGGTGAGTGTAAACAGAGCTAAATATAGCATTCTTAATGCCTTATGAGGCAGCAAAGTCCTCAAGGAATATATTACAAACCTTGGCATGTGGTAGGTTTATTTCGATATATAGTCGCCAAAATTTAAACTTCTGTCAATTTGAAGGCCCATGTAATTGCAAACACTAACCATCCCAACTCCCTCCAATCCACATGTATTAAGGAGACCAAAATAAGGCATACTGTAAATATCATAAATTTAGATGTACTAGCTTTCAATACAAGATTATCACTTCTTAATCAATTTGAAAGAATCAAAATCACTTTGTGTATTCACAACCTTAATCAAATAAATATCACACTATAAAACACATGAGTATCACCAGCAAACAAAATTGTAAAAGAAGCAGGCAAAGCACAGCATCATTTATAAATAATTATAAAACAAGGAACCCAGCACAGAGCCCAGTGACACACCATGTTCAATGTATAAACTTGAAGATTCAACACCAATCTCCACATATTGGTTCCTACCACATAAATAGGGAATCTAAATTCAATTTTCTACAAGCATTTTATATTCAAATATCTTCAATAAATCAAGAAAAATAGCTGATACACAAGTTTACAAGTTTTGTCATAAAAAAAAAATGGAGTACTTTCTTGACCAAGTCATGTACTTTAAAGAAAATGCATTTTTAATTTTCCTTAATATATTTACCAAGAACCTCAAAGCTAACCACAGAATCTACAAACCACATAAATCTAATATGAATTAATGTTTCAAATATTTTTATATTTAGCAGAGCCAAGATAAGTCAATAGTTAAAAAACAAGATTTTACCATTTTTAAAAACTAGAACCAACCTCGCCACCTTTAGCACATCAGGATACTCTCCATTACACACTAGATGGAAAAAATTTATACCTCATTATGAAAACTAGATTAATGAAACAAAAAAATATATTAGTAAATATTAAAATTGTAAAATTTGTTGAAATTAGTTAAATATTAGTTGTAAAATTTGTTGAAATTATGAAAGTATCCAAAATTTGGAAACCACTTATCCTTAGAAAGAGGATTATTTTTGACAAACCGTTTACTAAAGCTCTTAATAATTAAGTTTATATTGAGATTTCCTCCACTCTAATTCCAACACCACCAAAATTGCTTGTGGCCCTGACTCCACCACAATCTTCATTAAAAAAAAAAAAAATTATGATCTCAATTAGGTAAAACGTAACAACCATCTCTATCAATAAATAAATAATACAGTATTATTTTACTTGTATTTATTCACATATTACTATTATTTCACCTGAATTTATCCACAATTAGTTTTGCATTATCTAACTGTGATGGTGAGGCAAACAAATTTAAAGGGTTTGTAGTTGTAAAAAAATGTTTAGCCCTTCCTGTGTATGTGCCTTGATCCCATCGAGGTTCATCAATATTAATTTTGGCCATTTTTAATAAGCAAAATTAAATTTCTATACAGCTTATAATCTGGAAAGAATAATAAAAAAAAAATTAATATAAAAATGGGCATATGACGCATATCAAACAATAATCATCAGCTGTCTCCTGGTTTCCCAGAACTAGGGACTGGGTGTGCAAACATGCACCAGAACTTCGAGGCATGCATGAGTATTTCTAGAGTATAGATAAATGGTAGCGGGACCCCCAACTCAGCTACCACTTTCTTTAGTCACCTCATAGCATGCAGAACATATGTTGTAGAAATACTTTCTCCCTCACGTACAGGGATTTAAAATTATACCCTAGTTAAATAAACTCAACTGCACCATGATTATTTAACTATCTTTGCCAAGCTTATGATCAAAAGTGATGGCTTTCAATTGGCCTATGTACTACTGTAATAATAATAATAATAATAATAATAATAATAATAATAATAATAATAATAATAATAATAATAAAAAAGGTCAGGCTTTCTTTTCAACTTACATCCTATTCTCCTTCTACTTTTCTGTTTCTGGTGCATGTTACACACCTTCTCCCTCAGTCTTGGGGAAAGAAGGTGGGTGATGATGAATAATAATAATAATTTAACACACAAAGATTTCTTAATGCTAAATATAAAAAATTTGACAACCTAAGATTTTTATTTGTAAAAACCTAGGAAACATTAATTTAATTAAATCTTCAGAAAACTAATAAATTTAGTAAAGAAGTTAATTTAATTTATTTAAAAAAAAAAATAATTTTTTCCTAACAATTTTACTAAAATTTTAACAATATAATTATTTTAACTCATGTAAAAATTCAGGTAGGCTACTTGAATTTAAGAAAAAATATGTACTGCAGCATCAATTGGTGTGAAATTTCTTAAGTACCAAAAAATAATAAATCAATAAATAAATAAAAATAAAAAAATGTTTAAGTAACCATATCAAAATTCAATTTGGATCCAAACATGGCAACTTGAGATAATAAGAGTTCAATTACCAATGTATCCTGTTGTTTTATGTATTCTAATTTATTAAAATAACTTTTCCAAGAAGTATGCATATTAGTTCCACAACAAATTGGAAGGTCAGAAGAATCATAGCAGATATATATAGGAGGGTTGATTCAGAGATTTGAAGGATAGTTCGGAGACGAAGGATTGTTATGACCTTTTCTGAAGGATATTTAACTAGTTAGGTGCCAGGTCAGGAATGGTGGGCGCGGTAAGGGCTTTAGGTGTAAATGAAAGGGTAGGGAAATTGTGTTTTGTCATAAATTGTAATTAGGTTTTTTGAATTTGTGGAGAAACTTTCTGAATAAAGATCTTTTTGCAGCAAGATGGAGTTTATTGAGTCGTAAAGGTTTGGGCTTTTCAAGTACGCAGTTTGGAGACTTGTTTATTCAAAAAACTTATGTAAAGTTGGATTGAGAGAGTGACCTGGAGCTAAATTACTGGATACGCCCAATAATAGGCAATTCAGGTCCAACCTGTAAAATAGTGAGGTAAGATAATAAATAACTAGTGTTAGTTTATTACAGGTTCAAAAAATGATGATAAAACTAAAAAATAACATTTATGAAATATCAAATGCTTTACACAAATGCTCATAGCCTTTAGAAAATAAAAAAAAGATGAGCTGATTAAGTATATCATAGAGGAGTCTAGACATTACTTGCATAACTGAAGCATGGGTTATATAGTAAGAATTATTTAGGAGAATCCTTTCAGGTAATAATTAAATAAGACAGATATTCACTTTATATATACCAAGCCATAGAAGGAAACCCAAGCCGGTGGTGGTTTGGTGACTTTATGTAAAAGCAATATTCAATCGATGTATTAATAACTGACTTTATAAAAAACTAAATATGATATTGAAATCAGTGTGGGTAGATTATCCTTCCAGCACAATAAATCATTATAGAATAGACGAGCATTTTATTCGACCTCTCTAGAGCCAAGGTCAAGAATTAAAGATTGCAGAAATTGATGGAATAGGATTAAGATTAAGAAAAAGAGTTCATCTCTTTAAAAGAAAAAGTTATAGTCTAATAAGTGATTTTAGGTTTCTAACCCTGGCATGTTCAATAGATTCCTTGTTCTAATACGACGCATAGTAGCCTGTATTTATAAATTAATATACATAGATAACTTTGAGCCAGATGTTCGCATGAACCCCAAAACACAAAATTGCAATTCACGACTTATAATACTATAACTACACAATAAAAGTAATGGGATCGAGGATTAGAGTAGGAGAATTTAGGACTTAGTGATGAGAGATAGACAAACGTTTTAACTCCTTAGGTAGTTTACAGGTTTACAGATTTAGTGAGTGATTTAAATGAGGAGATCCAGGTGATATTATATATTTAAAATTTTTAAAAAGCAATATTTGACCACACCGCGCCTTCCCCACATACAGGCTGATGTGAAAAAGTTATTGCAATTGTGTATAGATGGAGTGTTACATGGTTTGGATATAAAATAGAGTGGTTGATGAAAATAAGAAAACAAGTGATTTTACAAATAAATGCACTAAATACATCATGGGAAATGTGAAGAGTGTATCCCACAGAGTTCAGTGCTGGGATAATAAATAATATTGACTCAATATATAATAAATAAATGATTTAGACCAGAGACTTAATGCAAGGTTTCTAAAAGTTTGCATGATGAATACCAAAGTGGCCACTCCAGTTATGAAAAAAGATGAAGGATGCTATAAAGATCAAAATGGATCTTTGATTAAACTTCTTTGGATAGATCATGGGCAGATAAGTGAGGCAAATTAAATTTAATAGATAAAATAGTATGTAAGGACCTTCTTCACCTAGGTTAACTCATAAATAAAATAGTTCTAAACATACTGATAATGAAATAGGGATTGGCTTGAGTCTGTTAGACCAAAGATAAAAAGATTTAAGGTATTTATAAATCAGCCAGTAATATTGAAAGTAGCTAAATCAGTGTTGGAAAGCAAGGATAATAAAAGCTAATAAGATGCTGGAGATAATTTTAAACGAAAAAATGTTGTTTACAGAGTAAGGTAAAGTAAGTAAACTGACCTATAAGTAGCATAAGTTAGAGCCATAAATAGAGTATGTGATGCACACCGTCCACTATGCGCGCACCCTCGACTAGACAACATTAAAGAAAGGACTATAGATACGGATATATGGATTGGGGACTGACAAGGTATCAATGTAGTATAATAATAATAGATGAAAGCAAAATATTTCTATTAATGAATTTACATAAAAAATAGTTATTAATTTAATGATTATCTGACCATAAACTATAAATAATTGAAGTATTTATAAATTAGAATTATCACTTGAAGGCTATAATCTCATAATCATTTATTAATATTATTAAAAACTCGAACTAAGATCAATCTCAGGTGGCAATTTATTAGTTAAACAGGAGAAATAATTGACAAAGTAGAAGCGTACTTTCGTGGCTAAATGCATGAGAAGCCCCTATAACTAGGATGACTGGGACAGCTCCATACCAAAAATAGGACTCATGTGGCTCATTTACATAAATACTCCCATTAATTTCTCTTCTTCTATCTTAAAAATCCAAAATCCAACACCTATGCAATTCTACGTCTAACCTGGCTACCTATTACCCACATATGTGAGCATATTACGTTACCTTCACCTCCTATGCATCTATTTACTATTATATTGTAGTGGCTACTCTCCCTATGTTATAAACGTATACTGTAAATTAAAGGCAACCTAATACACTCCTTGCCAATTACCTGTGTAAAAAAACCCCTTAAAACCATTATTGCTAAGTGAAAAAATATTATAATATATACCTATCAGTTTAGATTAGCTCTCTAAAATACACAGAAGCAAAAACCAAATTCTACTGAAGAACTTATGGCCATCACAAGTATGATGTCGCTCAAGTAGTCAATTAAATCTAAGTTGTAGAAGCACAGCAATATTGTTACATATTTTTAATTAAAAATATATAGATAGAAAAAGAAAGGAGCCAAGTATCACAGAAACGCGCCAGTATATTACAAAGATCAATGTTTAGGATTTATCAATGACCATATCAGTGACCCCATAAACCATAAAAATTGAAACCTATTACTCAAGCATTTTTAATCTATACCATTACCATAATAAAACTTATTTCACTCGAAGAAACTTCGACAAAGAAATTTATCATATTACATTAAAAATGTGCGCAGAAAAAACGGATTCCCTGTCCATAACATCCTCTCGCAAACATTTAGGAAAAATGAGAAGTCAGCCTAAAATATACTTCGTTAGAAATATTGTGCACTAAAGACTCAAACCAATAGCATATAAATGAATAATAACATTTATATCTACTGGTAATTCAACCTTACAAAATTATAACATCACAGCTAACACCATATAAACAACGATGGCCAGTAACAACATATCGCGTCCGGTAGGCGCCGCTTAGGCCGTATAAGGCGTATAGGGATGACGATTGACAGAATGCCAGAAGCCTTGTAAAAATATAAGTCGATAAAGATATTTTTTCTCAATTCCCTATCGCGGAAATCCCAATCACCAAAGATAATTTTTGACCTGATTTATATCCTATTCGCTATTTATACAGATCCATCGAATTATTTCAATATTTTTTATTTTAAGAAGGTTTCGTTTTTGCATTTGGGCTATATGCGAACAAAAACGTCAGAAAAATAGCTAGAAAGTTTGCGTATCCAATTTTCCGTCAAACTTAGGCCAAAATTCGTGAAATGTTCAACACCAAAACAGATAAAGAATTCCTTCAAATAAGGTTGCAATTTCTACCACAAACATATCACGCTAACATTGCTAGATTTAAGAGCAAGTATCTACGAAAAAATGTAAACAAAAACTAATACTACTGCTAGTCAGCACTTTGATATGAATGGGAGGCATGTTTCATCTATAAATAAGGCTATTAAAATTAGCTTTATACTGTTGATATTCCATATCATAAAACTGTCGACAATCAAATGTTGATCAGTTCAATATTGATGTAATATCACCATTTTTGTTTTTTATAATTCATATGTTTCTCACTATTCCAAATACACCCACTACCAGTACGCACATCCCATCACAACAAGAAAACTGATCCACTAAACCCTTGTAATTAGTTTACCACCAAAGATGAAAAAACTTTTTAATCCCAGACTAAAATCCCGCGTCTCGTTAAGATTGATCCGACAATGACCACATTCTACAGATCGTAGTGGGAAAGCTTACAGCTCATAAACACGGCATTTCTTATTCGAGAGCAAGTAGACAAATGTACGAAAACCGGCAACAAATAATCTCACCAGAGATATATAATATGTACCGTCAATTATCAAACCTTATACAGCTGGTTCTATAATTTTTTATCAATTTAAAATTAACATAAGGAATAAGAAATTGCAAAAGTTTTTTTTTTTAAATTTGCATTTAAAAACTACAATGGCTAAGATTTCTAAATTATGGAGTGTGTCACTAGAATATATATATATTTTATTATTTCAAAAGAATTTAAGAGGGACTCGATGTACTCGAAATTACAGTTTCTTTCAATCGTGAAATGAGAACTTTTTATTTATTGAGGAACTATTACCACAGTATAAATATATTTCTACTATGCTATTACTATATGATTTCTGTTTATTGTCGTACTATTAAGATTGTTTTTGGCTCTCAAGTTACAAAAAATTTAGATCAGTTAGAAAAGAAGGACAAATTTCTGGAATTTTTTACCGTTTCAACTGAAAACCATTATAAAAAAACTTTATTTTTTAAAGATATATATCAAATAAATTTTTTTGAGCCAATCGCATAAAAATTCTAATAAATAGAAATTATATGTGAGTGGTCAAAAAAAAAATATTAATCATTATTTAACACTTTTAAATTAATTCAATAAAAAAAAATCCCTATAAATAACATTATCAATAAATTCAAAAAAAGCACCGTTTCAAAAAAAAAAAATTGAAAAGTATCGATCACTATCAATTCATTGTCTGACTAACCAACCCACCATGTTTTCAATCTAGAAATAAAACTTCGTACGAAAAAATCTTCTCCTAAATAATATGTATATAAAATGTCCTAAAGGGGAATTTTAAACGCAAATTAGCACAATTAGCTCAGATAATTATATAAACGCCGACTCAATAATTGTCATCCCCTGATATGGAAAAAATAAAATAAGATGAATTTTGAGAAAGAAAAAAAACAGAGAAAATATAAACTATTCTGAAATGATTTTTTTTCAATATTGTATAAATTCCAGAAAGGCAAAGTAAAAGATAATTCGCACCTACCATACAACACTCTAAAAAATAAGCGCACCACAAGCAACGCAAAAAAAAAAAAGTTAAAAAGTTTTTAATTTATATCACTACACGCACGCCGGCACCGAACACCGCGCACTCGTTACACCGCACATGCACCAAATTCACAAATGATAAACCTAACTTTCACATATTACCAATAAAACCTTTGTCATGCATTTGCAAAATATTTTTACTTTTACCAAAATAATATTACGAGGCTTCTACGGGAAGTAGCATCCCGAACTCTCCAACTCAAACCCGAGGTTATAAGTAGGCTTCCTAAGGCTTCCAGTAATTCCAGAGGATTCACGTAGGCTCTATAGACTTCACTTATTCAAAAATATTCAAAGAAAGCTCCAACTTTAAAAGAAAACTCCTTGAAAAACTGCAAAAAAAAATTGTTCTTCAGCTCAACGCCTACGGCATCCGCGCTACTACTGACTACCAGCTCTCGACTAATCCGTTTACCAATTTCAGAATATAAAGTTCAGCTCCGACCAATTTACAGATAGCAATTATACAGGAACCATGCAAAAAAAACAATTTCAATTTATTAAAACCAAAAAAAATAAATAATATACTTTTACCTCCGTACTTACCGTGCTCCTGGGCACATCTGACTCACGGCTTCACGGCTCCGGGCTCCGGCATCCGGCTCAGAAAAAATATAGCTACCCATTTTTCCACAAAAATATGGATTAAGTTATTACAAAAACTTTGTAATGAAAATCTCTACATTCATCTGCAAAAAAAAATTTCTATGAAAAAAAAATTCTGACTATTTAAGAATCCGCTCTACACGAGAATTCGGAGACTCCGTACTCACGGTCTACCAGGACTTTCACGGCTCTTGCTCCGGACTTCGTTGATTCACAATATTTCAGTAAAATAGACATCAGACTACATCGAATCTTATAGCAAGCGCAAACATCCCGCACCACCTAACCACAAAAAAAGCTCAATCCTGCTTACTAGCCAAACACCCACCCATCTCTTTGCGCAAAAAAAAAATCGATTCAAACAACTTACCCCAAAGAGCATACCGGCATACACAAACGGCTACCGAGGCTACCAGGCCAACCGCCGCGCCACCACGGCCTCCGGCTCTCCTTCAAAAATCTCGATTCATACAGCATCCCAAACCTTCAGAACTAGAAAATTTAATCTACACCACCCACCACCATCCTTTCAAATGCTGACAAAAAACAAACCAAACAAAAAAAAAAATCTTGAACCCAAAAAAATTTGAATATTTTACAGAGCTCCGCCTCCGGCCTCATAACGGCTCCCGACTCTCCCCGGCCCTCACAGTTAAACCCCAAACGGCTAACTCTTCTCAAGCTAGCCCGACATTTCGAGGAAACGCTTATGAATATGAAGGATTGGGGTGAGCTACCAGAACAATGGATGCAGAAAAAAAATACGGTCCGCCGCCCGAGAAAAAATCAACAACACCCAGCTATTTCTTTTATAAAAGAAAAAAGTTATAACTTTGAGCCCGACTATACCTGACTGTGGACATTCCGGTATACCAGCTTCCCACAACCCGACATCCAGGCCACTTCAGCTAACACAATATGATTGTATTACAAGTAAAATAAAGTAAACTCTATCAGCTCCGGACTCTCATGCCAACAGCTAAGTCCACAGAAACCACCCAAAAAAAAAAATATTAAACCGGCAACACAAAATTTTTTTTTTTCCTTCCTTACCATTAACATTAAAAATATACTTTGGCTACCTAGAGCCCACAAGGCTCCCGAGAACCAAGCATTTCCGAACATCCGAGAGCTAACACCTTTTCAAAAACTTAGAAATATCAGGCACCACCACACAAACTAATATGTATAAACCCTATACCTAAAAAATATCAAACCTAGCAACCAAAATTAACATAAAACCACACACTCCAACTCCTGGTTTATAAACGCTAACCACAAGGGTCTACCCCGCACTCGCCGGGCTTACCTGCTCCGGCAATCTAATCCGACATCACTTGTCACCCTCCCCCACCTTCTTCCAGAGAAAACCAAAGAAAAATAGTTACAGCTCGGGCTTTGCAGAAGTATTTTTACTCGCAGCAAAATACAAAATTCTATTAAAAAAAAAAAAAATAAATATAATAAATTTTCGGATACCCCGGCTCCGGCTCTGGCCCTGGCCAGAAACTAATGCCTCAAATAATAATGATTTGAGAAAAAGCACTGTGGAAAGGTATAAGGAAGCCTTGCGACAAAAGGAAAAAGAGAATATAAAGTTTATCAAAATATTAAAAATGGTTGAAATACCAACTGAGAAAGATCCTAAAAGATTGAATTGACAAATTATCAACCTTGGAAAATTGGAATATTTTATAAGTATGAGACAAACCCTATAAAAAATAATATCCTAGTAAATTAAAAAACTTTCGGAATTTCGAATAACAAAAATTGAACACCATGATTTTGAGAATGATAAGTAAATTTGAACACGATAATAACTATCAAAATGAAGTTAAAATAGAAAAAGAAGAAATTTTTATTATTTAATATAAAATATTATAAATTCCCAATTATATATTAATTGCTAAAATATTATTGTATCTTATAAAAACATTGTTGTTCATTTAACTGTTTGTAACCATTTTTTTTTTAAAGGGAAATTGAATGACTTTTACTTTATCAGTGTATTACCCGTACCTTACACTGACTTGATATCAGCACAATAAAAGTATGGGGGAAGTGAAAAGGAAATACATTAAAAGGCTTCACAAATACTAATAACTCATTAATATATCCTTGCACTATGGCTTTTACTTCCCTTCTAAATAGACCATAATATATAAGTTATTTTGATAATGATAATAAATTTAACTACGATAATATAATATAAAATAATTAAATAATAATAATATATATATAATAATAATAAAAAATTAATAATATAGATATAAAATAAACAAATATATAATTACACTCACATAATAAACGAAAACACTACCGCATACCTAACAGCTTGACATCTGTTCTCAACAATACATATTATATAATATACCACCAAATAAAATATATAAAACTAAAGTTAAAAAGAAAACGAAGCATTTTTCTTTTTTTTAATAAAATTTCGCGGCTAGTCGAAGTGGCGGAATTTTAGCACAAAAGTTCAATAGAACTCCTAATGTTGAACCTTGCACAAATGTTTCATAGAAGCATTGATTTTAGATGGCAAAGCTTTCTGACTAATTTTTCCAGAAGACTATGCCTCTAAAGGAAATTTTTCATTAAAAAACTAAAACTATAACTTTAAAACTATTTTCATGAAATTAGAATTTTTTATGAACTTGGGAGAATATATATTTTCACTAGAAAAAAATATAATTATAGATATAAAATAACAGAGATATTTACACATCATAATAATAAATATATATACAAAATAATAATATATAATAAATATAAAGAAATCTAATAAATATAAAAAAAGAAAATAATATATAATAAATAAATAAAACTGTAAAATTTATAAAAGCAACATATATCTTCGATTATATAAAAAATGGAAAACTTTAATAACAAAACAAAAACAAAAGAACCTAAATATACCACAATATATATATATAATACTCACAGCTAAAATATATATATATAATAATAATATTATTATTATAATAACTACTCACTACAGATATGAATATCAGACCCTATATATATTAACCCCCCTAACCATATATACCACATAATGTAAGTTTAAAAAAATATATATACTATATAATCATATAATCACTAACTACCAGCTTACACAACATAAACTCATACCCGATAATAAAAATACCTAGTATAACCCATAACTAAATCACCAATAAGTAAACATACCCGACTATATAATATATATATATTGATTCAATGATACTAGGCTATATGTATCATCCAACGTAGACACGCATATACTAATAATTATATACCACTCAGTA
>JABUQX010139051.1:25000-36396 GCA_015478945.1 Trachelipus rathkii | reverse complement strand
CTAAACACATTGTATTTTAGATCTATGCCTCTTATTCCAGACCATAGTCTCACTACTATACATTAACACAGGTAACAACGTACCCTCATGTAAGACGCTAGCGCACTCAAGACTTATTCCTTTCACATCCACCAACGATTTAATTGCACCAGCCACCTTCCTGCCATTCACAACTTTCCTACTACACTCTGCATCGTCCGTTCCCTTTTCATCCAACATATATCCTAAATATTTAATCTCAGACACTTCTTCCAGTTGCTCACCATCTAACATAACTTCACACCGAGGACTGTCCTCACTCACAACCATAACCTTACTTTTATCTACGTTTACTTTCAAACCTCTCCTTTTAAACACCCTGCCAAATCTCTCTATCAATGCTTTCAAACTCTCTTGAAATTCACCACTTAAAACCAAATCATCTGCATATAATAGGTGACCACTCCCCACTCTTCCATTCTCCATCATTCTAACACCATCTCCTGCCACCCCCATCTCTAATTCTTTCATAACCCCATCCATATACAAATTGAATAACCAAGGAGACATAACGCATCCCTACCTTACTCCACTATTAATATTAAACCAATCGCTTTCGACATCATTTATTCTTACACATGCTTCACTATCCGCATACATACTTTTGATTCCATTCAGAAGCCTACCACAACACCATATATCAATAACACCTGCCATAGAGCTTCCCTATTAATCCTATCATAAGCCTGTTTCAAATCCATAAAACCTAAATACAATTTATTCTTCTTCTCCCTCATTTTCTCAATCATTTGTTTCAATGTAAAGATTTGATCCACACATCCTCTACCACTTCTAAACGCACCTTATATATATATATATATATATATATATATATATATATATATATATATATATATATATATATATATATATATATATATATATATATATATATATATATATATATATATATATATATATATATATAAAGATATGTGCATATATATATATATATATATATATATATATATATATATATATATATATATATATATATATATATAAAGACTATGGTCTGGAATAAGAGATATAGATATAAAGTACAATGTGTTCAGATGGACAATCTTAGAGGCGTGTTAGGTGTGAGAACAATTGACAGAATATGGAATGAATGTAATTGAGAGTTGTGTGGTGTAAGGAAAGGGATAAATGAGAGAGTAAATGAAAGCACGTTGAGTTGGTTTGGTCATGTGAAAGGGATGGATGATAGTCAGTTGGTTAAGTGGATGTATAGTGGTGAGTGTGTTAGGAATCGACCGGCTGGGAGACAAGAAAAAGTGAATCGAGTCTGTAAAGGAATACCTGGAGGAGAGAAATGTGAGTTTGGCAGAGACGTGAAGAAGAAAATTATAATAGGAGTGAATGGCGGGGTTTGTGAGGGGTATAGTTGTGGCCCACCTGGGCCAAGAGATGAACTCAGCATTGACGAGATGCCATAGTGAGGGTCCGTCGCAGTTCCGTGAAGCTCTGTGGTGGATTTTCTGACTGCGACGAGTTCTCACTAATTGATATAGAGGGGGCGGTAAGGCTGGGCTTTCTTTTCGACTTGTGTCATATTCTTCTACTACTTTTCTGTTTCCGGTGCATGTCGCACACCTTACGGAAAGAGGTGGATGATCATGATGATATGTATATATATATATATATATATATATATATATATATATATATATATATATATATATATATATATATATATATAGTTTTGATTTCAAATATATATATATATATATACATATATATATATATATACTGTATATATATATATATATATATATATATATATATATATATATATATATATATATATATATATATATATATATATATATATATATATATATATTTATATATATATATATATATATATATATATATATATATATATATATATATATATATATATATATATATATATATATATATATATATATATATATATATATATATATATATATATATATATATATATATATATATATATATATATATATATATATATATATATATATATACAGTGGCGTATCCAGGATTTTTTTTCGGAGGGCCAGACAAAAATCGTTTCTTATATATATATATATATATATATATATATATATATATATATATATATATATATATATATATATATATATATATATATATATATATATATATATATATATATATATATATATATATATATATATATATATATATATATAACCTCTGGACTTTATGATATAAACGTATATGATACTTAAAAATGCTTAGTGTCTAAAAAATTTCGGGGGGGGGCCATGGCCCTTTGGATACGCCACTATATATATATATATATATATATATATATATATATATATATATATATATATATATATATATATATATATATATATATATATATATATATATATATATATATATATATATATATATATATATATATATATATATATATATATATATATATATATATATATATATATTACCAGGTTCACCCCGTGATATACCGAGAAGATACAACAAAAATCCTTGGTCATGTCTTTCCCCATGATGATTCTGTAAATGACAGATCAGAAGGCTCAAAGTGAGGATTATTATTATTATTATTATTATTATTATTATTATTATTATTATTATTATTGGGTTTGTAAGTTATTGGTAAAAGTCTATTTGGAAATGGACAGATAAAATTTGGGTATTTTTGAGGGTAGATTCTCTTGTGGCACTAGTTAGAAGGGATTGGGTCATTGGTATACTCCTTTTTTATTTCAATCTAGTAGAGACTTGTGCAATTTTAAGTATTTATTCTATTTATAATTGATGTATTATCAATGAAACTTTGGAGACTATTGTGTATGTCTGTGCTTATACGTTTGTGTATGAGTATGTTTGTATGGATGTATGTGTGTGTGTATGAATAAAGGGGAAAAAAATACTTTTCGATTAAATATAATGTTGTGGGATTTAGGCTGATGTTGATTTTTAGTATTGAAAAAATTCTAACTTTCACGTATATTAGATTGTTTTACTTATGCTGCTCTTCTTGATAATATTGTGAATTTGAAACTAATCTTCTATTTTTCTATCCCTTGTTTAACGTAAAAAATGATAACCATAAAAAAATATTTGGTTTAATTTTAGAATACTTATTACAGAGTTTATTAAATGTTAGCGTAAAGTTTTGATAGAGAGGTTTAACTTGCATCTCTTACGTCATTTTCCCAACAGTTGAATTGATTTGTTGAAACTGAATATTCATTTGCTGTCATTTTTCTTTTTTTTTCTTCTTCTTCATATTGTTGGCAAGTACAAAACAGTTTTGTGCCAGATAGAAAATTCTTTCCCTTGCTGTAGTTGTCTGCAACCATTTTGTTTTTTCGTTTTTTATATTAAAGGCAAGTACAAGATAGATTTGTATTAGATGGTAAAATCTGCACTTTCCAAACCTTCTGAATGCAGACATTATTTATGTGAATTTGTTATAGAATAAAAAAAAAAAAAGACAGCCTATACACAAAGTATTCTGTATTTTAATACTCAAGGCTTGATTTACTGTTACAAATTTTTGAGTAAACTTTTATATTAAAAACATTTTGAAGGGAAAGTTTGTTTAGCTTTGTCATCTGATTCACCATGTCAACAGGTCGAGCTAATTGACCTATATAAAATTTTTTATTTTTTTTTAACCTGTATGAAAATGAACTGAAATGGGAAAATTACTCATTGTTTATTCTAGGCAAGAATATGAATAGTTTATAAGTTAAATTTCAGCTAATGTAAAGTAGGTGTCCTCTCAATATGTTTATTGCTTTAAAGTTTTTGTAGTTTCATTTAATTGAAATAATTAAAATTTGAAAACAGTTTGATTGATTTTTCTTTTATTTTACAGTTTTCAGTGTAAACTTATTCCAACGATCAGGTTAATTGTTATTTCTGTATTGAGTCCTTTTCCTCTTAGAAAAACAGGAATTTAACAAAATAAATTAAAATCTCTTATAAAGGTTGAAGTGGATTAATATCCATACCATAGCAGTCATAATAACTTGAGAAGATGATGTTTAGTCCTGAAAAAATGAAAATGTCAACTAGCATCAAGGGTTAAGTTTTTGTAATTGCAAATAGAAAGAGTGGGCTTAAATTTTTATTACCAGATTGAATTTAGTTTATAAGTTCTTGGTGTCTTTATTTCGCTAAAAGGAGGAATGGAAGATTTAGAATTTTATCCACCAGATTTTGACGATTGTGCTCATCAGGTTTTCTGGAGAGACTTCTATTGAAGATTGGATTGTTGATTTTTTTAAAAAAAAAATAAGTTTGTACATCATGGGCCACTTTAGGTAATTGCTCCCTAGGGTCCGAACGAGAAATCAAACCTTGCTACTTTGCCTTTCGATTCAATCGGTCTACCGACGTGCCACAGTATGATTTCCCGCTATAATAGTTAAGACAGATTTTCAAAATATAAATTTTCAAAGTGGGGATAATTTAACAAAAACAAAATGATTTTATTCAAGATAAGTTTTCTTATATTATTTTTTTTTTTTTTTTTATTTTTTTTTTTTTTTTTTTTTTTTTAACAAGATTGAGTGTCTCAGACGCTAGCACCCGAGAACTTTGGTCAAAAGCATTTGGAACTACTTTTCGAAGAGAAGGAGCCATGTACAGGGGTGACCCTCCCAAAAATTACGTGAACCCTGTTCCGCAGTCTGCTGTTGACGCTGCCACAATGTCAGTTTTCCACGTTACAATTACAAAGGTATTAAAAATTGAAATTGATGTGGAAGAGTTTGTGAATTGCTTTATAAATTATGACAGAATCTTAATAATAATAATAATAATAATAATAATAATAATAATAAAAATAATAATAATAATAATAATAATAATAATAATAATAATAATAATAATAATAATAATAATAATAATAATAATAATAATAATAATAATAATAATAATAATGTTTTGGATATGGTGAGTAGGAGCTTCAGATGGATTGTGTTGGGTTACCTAAATGGTTGGACAGGTGATCAAAAAAGGGATGATATAACAGGTGGCTTTGGGGTGTCGGGAGAAAATGAGAATGGTAGAGGAAGGTGATTGATTTCTGTGAGGAGAGAGGTATGTGTGTGAGTAATACTTCCTTTAAACACAAGAGTATTCATAAGTATGCTAGAGTTGGTGTAGGTAGAGATGGTATCGAGGTGAAAAGTATGATTGATTTTGTGTTGATGGTGAAGGAATGTTGGATCAGTGAGGGGATTAGGAATGGGATTATCGGATCATTATGTTGTTTTATGTAAAATTAAGTTAGTGGGGGCTTGGATGGAGAAAAAGGTGATAGGGAAGGAAGTGGATAGAATTAAGAGTGAGAAGTTAAGTGAACAAGGTAATAAGGGTAAGTTCCCAACTAAATCAGTTGAATGTGAACAAGTTGAAACTGAACAAGTCTTGAAGCAAATGAAGGAAGCGGTTATTAGCAGTGCAAAAGAAGTATGTGAATATGCTAAAGTAGGAAATAAGAATGCTGATAGTGAGTGGTGGAATGAAAAGGTGATGCAAGCGGTTAAAAGTAAAAAAGAAGTGTGGTTGAATGTACTAAAAGCCAATGATGAGGTTTCAAAAGAAAGATATTTGGAATTTTATAAGAAGGAAAAAGGAATACCAAAAGGTGTATGCGTTGGAGGAAAAAAGAGGTAAATGAACAGTTTGGAAGGTGGATGAATGGGGACTTACAAGGCAATAGAAAGCCTTTCTTGAAGGAAGCGCGAAAGGTTAAGAATGAGAATAAAGGGAATCTGCTTAGAATGATGAATAGGGATGGTGTGCTTTCGTAACTGATGAAATGGATGTGAGGGGGGGTGTGGGAACACTTCGAAAATCTGCATAACATTGGCAGTAATGAAGAGGTGATAGTGAACGTGTGTGGGTTTGATGGGTCAAGAAGGAATAGGTATTTTGAGGATGAGGTCATTAGTAAGGAGGAGGTAATGGGTAGAGTGAGAAAGTTGAAGAATGATAAACCTGCTGGTATAGATGAAATTACTTGTGAAATGATCAAGAATGGAGGCGAGATTGTGATTGATTGGATTTGAAAGTTGTGTAACTAAGCGTTTATGGAGGGTATAGTTCCGAGGGATTGGAGGAGAGCAGTAATAGTACCCTTATATAAATGTAAGGGAGAAAAGGGTAACTGAAGGAATTTTAGGGGAATTAGTTTATTGAGTGTTGTAGGGAAGATATATGCTGGTATTTTGGTCGAGAGTGTGCCGAGTGACTGAAGGGCTGATTGGTGAAGAACAAGGTGCGTTTAGAAGTGGTAGAGGATGTGTGGATCAAATCTTTACAATGAAACATATGATTGAGAAAATGAGGGAGAAGAGGTATAAATTGTATTTAGGTTCTATAGATTTGCAACAGGCATATGATAGGATTAATAGGGAAGCTCTATGGCAGGTGATATATGGTGTTGGTAGTAGGCTTCTGAATGGAATCAAAAGTATGTATGACGATAGTGAAGCGTGTGTAAGAATAAATGGAGTTGAAAGTGATCGGTTTAATATTAATAGCGGAGTGGGGCATGGATGTGTTATATCTCCTTGGTTATTCAATTTTTATATGGATGGGGTTATGAAAGAAGTAGAGGTGGGGGTGGCAGGGGATGGTGTTAGAATGATGGAAAATGGAAGTGAGTGGTGGGTGCCCTACCTATTATATGCTGATGACTTGATTTTGTGTGGCGAATCTGAAGAAAGTTTGAGAGGATTCGTAGAGAGATTTGGCAGGGTGTATAAAAGGAGGGGTTTGAAAGTAAACGTAGATAAGATCAAGGTTATGGTTGTGAGTGAGGGACAGTCCTTGGTGTGAAGTAATGTTAGATGGTGAGCACTGGAGCAAGTGTCTGAGTTTAAATATTTAGGATATATGTTGGATGATAAGGGAACGGATGATGTAGAGTGTAGTAGGAAAGTTGTGAATGACAGGAAGGTGGCTGGTGCAATTAAATCGTTAATGGATGTAAAGGGACTAAGTCTGAGTGCACTAGAGTCTTACATGAGGGTATGTTGTTACCTGTTTTAATGTATAGTAGTGAGACTATGGTCTGGAATGAGAGGTATAGATCCTAAAGTACAATGTGTTCAGATGGGCAATTTTAGGGTGTGTTAAGTGTGAGAAGAATTGATAAAATTAGGAATGAACGTATTAGAGAGAGTGTGGTGTGAAGAAAGGAGTAAATGAGAGAATAAATGAAAGTACGTCGAGATGGTTTGGCCATGTGGAAAGGATGGATGAAAGTCAGTTGGTTAAGCTGATGTATAGTGGTGAGTGTGCTGGGATTGGACCGGCTGGGAGACCGAAGTTAAAGTGGATTGAGTCGGTAAATTAATGCCTTGAGGAGAGAAATGCGAGTTTGGTAGAGGCAGAAAACTGCATAATAGGAGTGAATTGCGGGGTTTTGTGTGGGGGTATGGTTGTGGCCTACCTTGGTCAAGGTATGAACCCCACATTGACGAGAGGCCATAGTGAGGGTTCGTCGCGGTCCCGTGAAGTTCTAGGGTGGATTTTCTGACTGCGACGAGTTCTCACTAACAGGTATAAAGGGGGCGGTAAGGCTGGGCTTTCTTGTCGACTTGTGTCCTATTCTTCTACTACTTTTCTGTTTCCGGTGCATGTTGCACATCTTACCCCCAGTCAATGGGGAAATAAATTGGGTGAAGATCATAATATATATATATATATATATATATATATATATATATATATATATATATATATATATATATATATATATATATATATATATATATATATATATATATATATATATATATATATATACTATATATATATATATATATATATATATATATATATATATATATATATATATATATATATATATATATATATATATATATATATATATATATATATATATATATATATATATATATATATATATATATATATATATATATATATATATATATATGTGTAAATATATATATATATATATATATATATATATATATATATATATATATTATAATTTATAGGTTAAAATTCAAGGCAATTTTCCGGATGGACCTTTAAGAATAAAACTGAAGCAGGAGGTAATTTCAATGTTTTTTTTTTTTAAACTAATTATTTATCATTCATTTTAATTTTTTTGTCTGCTTTATGACATTTTTATCACTTTTAAAATATTTTTGACATTTTGACCAATAAAATTTGTCTGAATTTTCTCCTACTTCCACTTTCACTCAGTATTTTACTCTACAATGATATCTTCCTTGATATAATTTGTGGAAAATTTTATTATAACTAGTGTAGAGCTTCCAAGATATAATTTTATGCGTTGTTGATATAAATAAAGCAAGAAAAATAAAAAACAACTATCTTTGTAAAATACCTTAAGATAATAGCAGAATCCTCACAACAAAGGAAGCTTTTTAAAGGCCTCCAAGGGGACCAAAACTTTCAGAAAGAAAACAGAACGAAAATAGTAATAGGATAAGGTGCGTGATTTCGAAAGTTTTTATCAGATTTTCAGGAGAAAAAAATTAAGCTTTCCTTTGTTATCACCTTTAGATGTAGAAGAATCACAACCGTCACAAATGATTAGTTAGCCATTGCAACTCCCATAAAACAATATGAAAATATCATCATTATTATATTCATTTAATTAATCAACATATATTTATACCATATGATAAACGATAAAACTAAAATAAGATTTGCTACCATTCCTATAAAAAGAAAAAATGAAAGAAGTCAGAAAATTAACTCACAAAAAAAGGAACGATACAAAAAAATAATAGCATGAGTCCCTACTTTGTGAACGTCCCACTTACATACTGAAAATAAATCAATTGTTCTTAGTATAGTAATTAATTATCTTTGACATTATATATGCTGACGTAATGAACTACGGAGAAAATATTAGTATATATTATGTTGAAATCGTCACCTCAAATAATTAATGAGAGGGGGAAAAATAATCATTACTTTTTTTCCTTCATTTCTTATATTCCTAAGAATAAAGTCTTGACTCCTGAACATACTACTTTTCCTTTCCTTTCAAAGTTTTTTTTATTAATGATATATTTGGATAAACCCTTAGCAGCATATTCCTCTTTTACTTACTCGGATGAAATGCATTCTCGGTATGACTTTCTTACTCTATCAAAAAAAAAGAATTGATAAAACATTTTTTAAAAAAGAGAAAAGTTGAATAGCTTTAAAAATATGATTCAAATTATGCGTAGATTCCAATGTAAAATTGAATTAGTTTTATTTCTTAGCATTTGTCTGTAAATGTAGACCTGTGATTCACATACAACCACCTTTGTGAACTATAATTTTATGAGATATTTTTTCTATTTATGGTTTGAGTCCATATCTAATTACATAAGCTAATACTTTCACACTTGTTTCAAGCAAAGAATTTATCTCTTAATTATTATTATAAATCCGAGCACTGTAAATTTCACATCTGCTGTGTTTTCCTTGTTGCAGGGTCAGAGACTGAGTGACTTTACCTTATTTCATCATGGTTCTGGAACAACAGACCACAATGTTACCGAAATGAATCTAAGTTTCACAGTCTCAGAAAGGGTAAGGAGAAGCTATTTTTTTATACTATTGATATTTATTTAATGTAAAAGTACGTTATTTAATGTAATAGTAAGTGTTGCTATTACTGCATTGAGTAGCAAAAAATATGTTTTAACTTTTTATATTTCATTGCTTATTTATTAATTAATATATTTATTTATTTTTTTTTTTTTTATTTATTTATTTATTTATCGTTGTAGTCACTTCAGAGTTGGATCGTGCTAAAACTCAGTCCTGGAAATAAATTTGGAAAGATTCTCAAGTTCCTTGGAAAAGCATCATTTTGGTGCATGACAAACTTTCACGAACTTTTTGATATCGAATCAGAAGGAACTGTTGATAAGGTTTGCTCTTTAACAACGATATTCCTTATAGATTATGGTCAAACTTAAGGAAAATATTATTATTATTATTATTATTATTATTATTATTATTATTATTATTATTATTATTATTATTATTATTATTATTGTTATTATTATTATTATTTTTATTTTTTAAATAATTCCGCTATTATATTATAATGCTAGCCTAAAATTTGAATTTCTACATTTTAAGTAACTTCACAAATTCGTCTAAAAACATATTATCAATTATAGCAATGGGACGATTGCAGTTAATTAATTATATTTTCTTTTAATTTCTACGCGTCGAATGATTTCTAATCGGAAATTTACTTCCTTTGAAGGTTTTCAAGAGTTTTAAATTAAAATGTACCGTAGTAGTTTGACTTAATGTAGACGATATCATTTGACAAATTCTCTTGTTGGATTTTATGCATTACATTTTTTTTTTGAGGGGGGAGGGTTGTCAGGTTTGCATTATTGTGGCTGAAAGAGTATTTAGAACAGGAACTGCAAAATTATTTCCTTCTCCATACCTAGTCCACTATAATGATTAGAGTTATGTTCTTGTAGTTTGAGGTCATTCTTACTATTTAATAATGGCAGTTGTAAAAAAAAAGGGATATTTTATTATAAATAAACCTTTAGTAGCTTCCATAGTTTTAGTTTGATATCATTTTTGGGAAGTTATTTAAATTATTATTCTTTTTTGTAATGGTTCTTTACTATTCATAGTTATTTTGTGATGATGAATCGACTTCAACTGTCGAACTTGGAATGCGAGTAACGAGAGTGAGGACTTCGGACTGGACTCCTATTGGTATTATGACGGGTGAATTTTTGCCTTGTGTTTTGGATCCACAAACGCTTGTTTCTTTTTATGGCATGATCACTAACACAAAATCTGATAATCAGGACATTTACCTTGCTGAAATGGCCACACACAGGTAGGGGGGGTTTTAACCATTCTTGATAGATGTCTTATGAAGTATTTACTTTATCAGAATCATTAGTTTATATATATATATATATATATATATATATATATATATATATATTTTATATATATATATATATATATATATATATATATATATATATATATATATATATATATATATATATATATATATATATATATATATATATATTTATGGTGAGTGTACTAAATGAAGTCCTCAGTGAGAAGTTATGTTAGATGGTGAGCAGCTGGAACAAGTGTCTGAGTTTAAATATTTAGGATATATGTTGGATGAGAAGGGAACGAATGATGCAGAGTGTAGTAGGAAAGTTGTGAATGGAAGGATGTTGGCTGGTGCAATTAAATCGTTGGTGAATGTAAAGGACTAAGTCTTAGGTGCGCTAGGGTCGCACATGAGGGTATGTTGTTACTGTGTTATTGTATAGTGGAGTGAG
>JABUQX010139051.1:0-20000 GCA_015478945.1 Trachelipus rathkii | reverse complement strand
CACAAACCAAAATTTAGAAAACTCAAACAAAGATAAGTAAGAATTTATTCTGCAATTAATTTCTTTACCGAGTTAATCGTTAAATGTATATCTGGTGTAGGGACTGTGATTACTGGATAAATTTTAATAATGTTTAAGAATTACTTATTAATTGAGCCTTTTCTTCAATTTTTACCTTCTCGTTTTTATTTAGGTTATCTTCTGTTATTTCTATAAAAGAATCAATTTCTTGAGACACCAGAATTTAAATTGTTCTTCTCTGAGTATTGGGAACTCAGAAATCAGCGACGGCGTCTTTCACAAAAACGATTCAACACAAAATTGAGATAAAAAAAAAACTGGTAGAAATTAATAATTAATACCATATAATAATAATAATAATAATAATAATAATAATAATAATAATAATAATAATAATAATAATAATAATAATAATAATAATAATAATAATAATAATAATAATAATAATAATAATAATAATAATAATAATAATAATAATAATAATAATAATAAAATAATAGGGTTCAATATAAACTTATAGGTACTCTACCCCGTATAATTAAAATCTGCTTTCAAGTTTTTTTTTTTTTCTCGTATAATATTTACAAAGACTTTTGCTTCTCCGGTTCACTGCAGGTTACTGAAATAAACATTAAAGTATGAAATTTCAGTGTAATTAAAGTTCTAATATAAAGCACAATATTACTCCTAAACTATTTTCCTGATAGACCCTGGGGACCTTTACAACGCCATGTTAACAATTCTGCCAAGTTAACTATTCTGTTTCTGTGCATGCTACTCACCCTACCCCCTTTTGTGGGGACTTGTAGGGAGAATAAAGAAAAATATTATATATATATATATAATACCAGAACCTAAACCAACTTCACCAGTGTATCCCGCAATAGAGCCAATTTATTCAAACCCGTCTGCTAAAATAGCTTCATAAATTTTTTTTTTTGGCAAAGGGGACTCTATACAAAAATTATTTTTGCATAGTTATTTTGAAGGAAAATCTTACTTTCCTTCAAGGCATAAAATTTTTTTTTATTTTTATATACAAAAATTATTTAGATAAAACTTGACCCCCCCTCATTTGTCTTCCCAATTTTATGATTGGTTAGTAAATCATCGCCGATGCTACCCCATCTCCCCACGTAGATCTCGTAGCCTTTGTTTATTGAGAGACTCCCCCAATTTTAAGGGAATACCATCTCCCCACCCCCCCCTTATTTTCCACACGCCGGCAAAACTTTTTGCCATGAGGATTCACTTTTTTTACACGTGAGTTCTGTACAGATGTGCTTTGTTCCACTTCCCATATATTTTTGCGTTCAGCTGGTAAGTCTTACTTTCTTGCACATATTATTTATAAATTCTTACAAATTTCAATTTTACAGGAAAATACGTTTAGGAAAGGTTTGGTTAAAAACAAAATTTACTACAATATCATTTTTTTTTGGTAGTAACTCAGGCCTAATCGTTATTCGGGGAATATAGGCTAATGTTAGCATTCTGGTTAGCTCCATGTTTTTCGTTGGGCCTATACTGAAATGAATGGGATCTGAAAGGAAATTTTTTTTTTATTTTCTTATTAATTGAGTATCTAGCCACGGGGAAAACGTGAAATGCGATCTATTATTATTATTTTTATTATAATTTGCGTAGCTAGCCACTGTGAAAAATGTGAAATCCCTGCCATTATTAGGGCATCTAGCCATGGTGAAAATTGTGAAATGCGCTCTACTATTATTATTATTATTGTTATTATTATTATTATAATTTGCGTAGCTAGATACTGTGAAAAATGTGAAATGCGATCTATTATTATAATTTGTGTAGCTAGATACTGTGAAAAATGTGAAATGCGTAATATTATTATTATTATTATTATTATTATAATTTGCGTAGCTAGCCACTGAAAAAATGTAAAATGCGTAATATTATTATTATTATTATTTCGGTCTCTAACACGTTGATATTTGGTACAGGTTAATAAATATATATTTTAGGATGACGCCCTCAAATAAACCTAAAAAGTTTATTTAGAGAGCGGGCCTTCGGATGAAGTCGCCTACCTCCCCGGCACGATGGTTTTTATCTTTTTGAAGAGTCCAAAATTTTAAGATCTAAATTTGATTTACTTTCAAAAAAATTTTATATTATCAGTTCGTAGCATATTATTAATTTTATTATTATAAATATAAGGGTAGTTAGCCATGGATGAAAATTGTGAAATCCCTGCTAAATGTTGTTATTATTATTATTATTATGATTATTATAAGTTTTTTACCACGCTTGCAAATAACTATAAAACGTTATTTGTACGCGAACTTTCGGGTGAAGTCGCTTCACCCACTACGAAAAATTTTTTTTGGTTTATGTGAAACTTGTAGGGATCCTAGAATTTCTGTTGTTGCTTTGGCGAAAATCAATATCCAGGTTTTTGGATCTTTATATTTTTTTTGTGGAACGTTGTAGGGTAAGGCAAATTTTTTTTGGTGTATTTATATTTCCACACCATTTATAATCGATTTAAAATCACGAACAAATCCCTTGAGTTTGAAATAGGACTTGATGGTCCATGGGTTTGTGTATGACTATATATATATATATTACTCGCCAAATTCAATTTTGATTCGTAGGTCGATTTCTGAATGCATTTGCTTGGTACATTTTTTTTTCCAGGAAGATGATTTAACATTTAATGAAATTTTCTTGCAGGAGGTAATGTTTTCCTTGTGAAAGTTTTTTCATGGGGTTTGGATAAATTTTTGATTTTTATGGTAACCTATGAATGTAATCGGGTAAAAAAAAATTTTTTTGTAGGCTTATTCGTTCTATTTAGATGTTCGGAAATGTTTTTCTTTCCCCTCTCCGGTATTTATGAGAGGACGTTCCGAATGTTCGTCTTTTGTATTATTTTGGTATTTTTAGAAGCGTTTATATATTTTACCTTTTTGTAAGGTAATTAATATTTTATTTTCTATAAGTTTTTTCCAGGAGTGTAAAATTAATTTTGATTTGTATATTCTCTAAGTTTTTCTGGAGACAAAATTTTGTTATATATTTGTGGAGAAGAGTAAAATTTTTTTCCATGAATTTAGATAATATTATGTTTTGATTTTTATGAGAATCTATGAAGGAAATCTGTTTGTACGAAGATCAGTTAGATTTTCTATGAGTGGCGTTAGTTTATCTTATATGGGACATTGGTCTTTTGGGTTCTTGTAAGGTTGGGAAAATCGTTTTTTCTCATCGGTAAATGGACTTTTTTTCTGCGTGACGTAATATAAATTATTTAATTTTTGCGGTTTTATTTTTGAAAATTTTCTTTTTGATACATTTTTAAAGTTTTTCCTCTCCGGTTTTTGAGAGATGTATTATGTAAGTTTTTTTATTTATATTTTAGAACATGGTTGGTCTTTTGTATTTTAATTTAACAACATTTTAAAGGACTGGTATTTTTTTGGTCCTTGATTTTTATGTATATTTTTTTTTGGCAGTTGAAATCATATATCCACCATTATAAGTTCTGAGTGGTGTGTATAACTTTTGAGTTTTTATTATGTAACTTTCCACATGCGTTTTGTACCTTTGTTTCGGTGTGTTATGGTCATTGTTAATGTTGGGGCATATATGCCTATTTAGTTTTATTATAATCTTGGTCGGATAAATTATGTGAAATTTTTTTCAAATGCTTTACCATTATATGTTTCTTTAATACCATCTTATGTAACATTTCATGTTGTATCTTTTATTGTTTTATTGATTCCACTCTTTTGTATATTTTTAGGCAATCGAGGTTGTGGTTTGAAAATAAACATTATTGGAAAAGTTGTTGTTTGTTTGCGCTATTAACCTCAAGGCATCATTAGCATTTATCCCAGAAGTAGATTTGGGAGAGTGGCGATCCTCTTCACTCTGAAGTTACCTCAAGAAGTTTGTGAAAGAATCTCGCAAGACATACACCTCCGATTGCCAGTCTGAAGTCGCAGGAACAATAGCACATATAGGTTAGTCATAAAACTCACGTTTCAAAAAGTATAAAGGCTAATTTCAATTTTTTATTATTTTAAAGCAAAATTTTATACACCCCTTTTGAATATTTTTAAATAAAAATAAAATAGCCACTACTTTAACGTAAAAATAAAGTAAAATTTGGGGTCATATTTTTTTTTGTACCAATAATACAAATTCGCACATTTTGCCACACTACTAAGGCACATGATCTTCTGAATTATATAATTTTCACCAAGAATATTCATGCTCATAATGCAAAGCAGAAATTATATTACCACATCACACTCAGAGGAAACCGTTTTCCTAACATAATATGAAGAAATTTATAACCGAGAAACCAATCTCTCTCCATCAAAACTCCTCCCCAAAAGTTTATACTGACGCTCCAGAACGATTCGAATCTCCACAAAAATATCAGAATGATTCAGCAACCCTCTCCCAGAGGCAAAAATTTGATAACTACAATGAATATGGTAAAAGTAGCAGTTCCACCACTCTTGGTGCTTTCGACGAAATTCTCAATGTGATAGATCACAAAAACGCCACCACTCACAAGGCATATTTTGAAAATATTATGAAAGATAGTTCTCAAAATCTGAGTAAAAACACAATTTTAAATGTTTTACCTACCAATATTTCTCAAAAAGATTGTGACTTTATTTCAAATGTTCATTTCATTAAACCTAAATTTCATACTACATTTATAAAAAAGGGCTTTTTATATAATAAAACAAAATATGATTGTACGCTCATGTTGTAACGCCCTCCTCATCTCCTTGTAATTTGAATGCACCTATAAATGTAGATCACAATGATTTTCAGTCGCGCATTTTTATGAATAAAAATAATACAAAATGTAATGTAAACTTTGAAAATGCTTCTCATGCAAATCTAAACTCTTATTATTTAAATGCTCAGCGTAATTATGAAACTTTTAAAAATGCTATCTCATGCAAATCATTTCACGGGAATGTTGAAAACCATGTTTCACGTACCGCATTAGATTCTAATTGTTTAAATGTTCCAAGTAAAATTAATGCTAAAACACACTCTACTAATGTTGAAAGTAGGTCACATAATGTTCAAATTTTAAATTATTTAAATAACTATAATAATGTAACTGAGAGGAAATTGCCTGTACTTAACATGGGCACCGCTGCTCAAAATGATGATTTTAAAAATATTTCACACAAATGGCTTGAAAATTATCATCTAAATGCTCACTCCGACGACACCTCTCAGAATATTTCAGTTCCAAATTTAAATAAAGCCGATTCTCAGGCTCCTATAAATGATTTTCAAAACGTTAACTCGTTCTCTTTTAAAGCTTTGAACTCTCCTGAAGATGGTGTGTTGTTACCTTCAATTGATAAAAAGAGAGATAAAAATATAAAATTTTTAAATGTTCAGAAGTATATGTGTGATCAAATCGAACCCGCCAATGCTGTCTCTCTTAGCACAAAAGCACACAATATACTAGATAGGATGCAAAATGTTTCTTCTTCTTATTTTTTCAGCTCTGAGTATCCTGCAGATGATGATGTATCCTTAGCCGTTCCAGAGGATGTACCAGATGAGATGTCGGTAGGATCTGTAGGTTTTATAAACAATAATTTTATTAATCAAAATGCTTTCTTTTCTAGAGGTTCTCATGCTCAAACATCTCATCCCTTCACAAAGGTTCAGGTTGTTAAAACTACTTTCGGCCCATTGCCAAAAGATGGAAGTAACATTTATAATCATGTATATTTTAATGATATTTCTAATTTTAACAATAATACCTTTTCTAATACTAATAATGATATATCTTATTGCAATAATAATATACTTTTTAATATTAATAATAATTTTAATGAGGTAGTAATACCTATAGAAACAGAAAAGGCTACAGTAGAACATGACGAAAATGGAAAATCCACCTCAGAGCTCTCACACCTCACTAGGGGTAACCCTATCACCCGTTTTAGTAATAATGTGGGATAGGAACCCTTCTCAAGCTACAACCGCAATTGCGGACAGTGAAAGTAGTAGTAATATATATGACATAAGTCTGGATGATTCCAGTTTAGCACAAAATGCCGCATATAGGAAGGAAAATGAGGAAAGTAATGAAAGTGTATGCATTGATATTGATCTTGCTTCAACGCAGATGAAGCATTGGGAAGGAAATAGAGAGATGGAGAAATGTGATACAATATGCACCGAGGATGCGAAGGTTAAGAACAGCGATGCTGTAGGCATCTCACATAGCACTCTTAGGCATGATATTGGCTATGGGACATCAATAAACAGTTTGGATGGTGAAATAGGGGTCAGAAAGCGCACTTTCAACCCCTACAGACGGAAAAGAATACTAAGTAGGGCACATGACAAAAGTAATATATCTAGCATAGCACACCCTAGAATAGATAATATTACTCCAAATTTACTTTTAGATAGGGAATCAATGTTAAATTTAAATTACAAATTGGGCCTAAATTTTCAACATTTTCAGCATAGTTTTCAAAACACTTCCTCTAGTTCTGTTATTATGTCTCCATTCCAATTTAAGGATTCCACAAATTCTTTCGCTGTGTTGATGAAAAACTATGATCTCTCCCCACCATTAATTTCTAATATAGATTTCTCTTTACCTTCTAAGACCGCCCAAACTATTCCAGACGAGAATCTCTCTCAGTGCACTCCACCTCCCCCTCCCCCTCCCCCTTCCACTCAAAATGACTCCTCAGATACCATTTTAAATTTTAGTGAGGCATTGTTTTCAGACTCTTTATTAGAACCTCACACTCATGTTTCTGAGCAATATATATTACCCACTGACGAATCATTTGATAAATATTTAGAGCCTCACCCTCCATTTAGTTCTTCTCAAGTTGAAATTTTCACTTCTGATCATAATATGAGCTCTCTTTCTCCTCCTCAAGTAGCAACTTATTCCTCCTCTTTCACTAATAACGCAGTTCCATTTTCAAACTCAAAACCATCCATTATTATTTCAAATTTAGAGGAAAAAGAATCGATCCCCACACCTCCACAGAACAAAATTTTCAAATCTCAACAACAAACTTCTTTCTCAACACCTGATTTTTCAAATCTTTCTACTCAAACCACACCTATAGTAGACTCTGATATCACTTTATCTCAAACCAAATCATCATCTTTTTCAACTTCAAGCACTAAACACAGTAGTTCTCAAAGCACTATCCCACCGAAGCTAACTTTGTCTTCATCATTTGCCAACAATACAAACATAATCAAAGAGGGAAAAGCAACATATCATTCTCTCATAGGACCAGCCTATTTTCTCGATACTGATATATCTTTTAACTCTTATACATTAAACAATAAACGCTTCCTCTTAGATACAGGTTCTAATTCAAGCCTTTCAAAAAAATCTCTTATAGTAGAATTAGAAACAAAATTTGGAATAAAGATACCGCTAGTAAAAACTCCTATAACTTTGAAATCGATTACCGGGGATATATTTAATCAAATAGGTACGGCCATTTTGAATATACACATTAAAAACATAGTGGTACCAGTAAATTTTATTGTTATAGACGACCCCCTTTGTGGTTTCAAAGCCGATTTACTTTTAGGTACAAATTTTTTAACTCAGCCAAATATTAGGTTTGAAGCGCACAAAAACACTATCTCTATTAGGTCTGATACGGCTTACATCTCTATGCCTCTCATCCCTATATACCCTCAACGTCAAAATCTTACTAAACCTCAGGTAAACCACAACACTTCCTTGCCTCTATATCAAAATGAATCAACCTTTGCAAATGATATTATGATAGACACAGATACCATATACAAATTAAGCATTATTGAAAATGTCACTCTTGATCCTTATTCAAAGACCACACTGTCTGTAAATGCTCTTTCTTTAGCCTTCACCCCCCCTCCTGACCGCCTCATCTTGGCTTCTGAAAAGTCATTCCTCCATAATTGTATATTTATCGGTAGTGTTATGAGCTCTGTTACACAGGGTCAGGTCCTTTTGGATATTATAAATATGTCCGCCGCACATCACACTTTGCAAACAAACTCCTTTTTGACAACAGCAAATCCTCTTTTTACCCATGATACCCCCTTTGAAACTTCACATGTAAATTTAGCCTCATCGTCTAGAGGCCTTTCTGCAGCGCAACTGCGAAAAACTTATAAAGAAATCGTTCAAGAGTCTTTTAAAAATGAAGAGGATGAGTGTGCAGCGCTTACAGAACCGAATCAACTAGAGAACTTGTTGGACCTTCTCATGTCCTATAAAGACATCATCGCTTTAGAGGATGATGAGGTGCCTATCTGTCCCTTAATGAAATTCAAAGTGACCCTCAAAGATGACGCTCCAAAGGTACTGTACAGGCCCCAGTACAGACTGCCCCACCGCTACCTAAAAACTATAGAGGAATGGGTGCAAGATTCTCTACGCAAAGGCTACATAAGACCCATTTCAAGCGAACACTCGGCCAGCGAACACTCAGCACCTCTCCTAATCATTCCAAAGAAAGACGGGACGGCAAGAGTAGTAGCCGACTATAGACTCTTAAATTCGCATACCATTTTGACCAGATTCCCTTTGCCTCGCATTAATGATACTTTTAAAGTCTCTTTGGGAAACAGCTCTCATCTTTACCTCTCTTGACCCTTAAACAGGGGCTACACGGCGATGCGAAAATGATGAAGCCCCTCTGAACTCAAGGGCTCAGTCTCGGTGCTCGACAGGTGTACCTAGAACTACTAGAGGCGTCCAATATCTTGCCCCAATCCCGGTTGTTGACATTTTTGGACTTAACGTTCCCAAAGTGCACGCTAGCCTTGCTGTTTGAAAGCTAATGGAGTGTATGTTTTACACTCAATCTCTCTTTATCGACCCCAACTCTGGTCAGGAGTCTTTGCCTCTACGCGTTAATCAGTTCTCTATTCTGCAATTTCTCATAGAAAACCCCATCTTCGAGACAACATTATACAAGTTCAGCGATACTTTCGATGGACATTTTCTGGAAAACAGACAGCGTCTATAAAAATTTAAGCCTCTTTCGAAGTGTGCTAAGAGGCTCTCACTAATTTTCTCATGAGATCCTCTGCCATTTCTAACCTCACCTCCTATGTAGTCACTGTCGTTCAAACTATGAAATCTCCCCCAACACGTCATGGTGTTCACTAAGTCCAGCGTACTTCCATCAGAAACGCTTATCGAACTTCTTCCAGCTTTCAAACACGCCGATCCCAAACCACCGAATAACCGTACTCAATCTCGGACGTCGTAACACGCATTACGTGTACTTTGCTTATCCATAACAATTTACTCTCTTATACCTATTCTTCCTACTTACCCACTCAAAGCGATCGTCACTTCTATTCTCACTCATCATATGCTCCACTCTGACCAAACCATTCATTTCTCAAATCCCGACGATCTACTACCTACAAACTTCTCACCCTTAAATTCACACTACAATGGTAATCTCCAAACGTCTTCTTTTCTCCTTAACTGGACCTCAACAGTGCCGACACTAAAGCCACTGAATAATGGCGCTTCTATAGAGAACATCTCAAGAGTTCAACAAGATTATAACCTCGTGCAACCGCAAGTTGTGGCTTACCCTCTGCTACTAACAACAAGCCATAATCTCTTATTCACCACTCACTGACGACGCTCAGAGTACATAATCAGCAATCTGGGTGACCACGTCATTGTTAGTGGGCCTCACTTTCCGCAACTGTCAAGACTCGAAAAAGATTTAGCTGACATCCATAAGTGTAGAGACATTCCACCAATGAACCTCTACATCCTCGCACTTGCCTACTCTCTATACATAGCCCTTTCTAACAGACTCTCTCTCGGTAACACATCTGCTTTCATCTGTTACTCTATCATACATCCTGAAGCAGATGAATGCGCAAGCTCGTAGGCTGAAATAATAAGATGGTTTAGCTTACCTAGACACTCAAATCTCCAGCGTTAGGACACCATTTTTTGGCTCACGCAATAAGCTTATGATCACTATCCCATCCTGACACGATATCATATTCCAACCTCACTTGATCTTCATTCTCATACCGAACAACACAACTATCTAACTTCTTCAGGTGCGCATACCTCGATATGCTCGAGACCTTTTCCAAAGATCGCGCATAACTCTTATTAATATATCAACATAAATTTAAATCCCCTAACTAACTCCTTTCATTCCATGTTATAACATCTAACTTCGCGAAAAACTTACCTTACATTGTTATCGCTTACCGAAATCATCCACAAAACAACTGATTACATTCCAACGAGAATCCACCTATCTCCTAACCAGTACACGCTCACTCAAAACAACTATAATTCTCTCTGCAAAACTAAGTCGCTGTCTACATCCTTTATTACAACATACATGATAACCTCTTGTTGTACACATTGCGCATTCCACCCATTCTCATGCCTCGCTCGCGACTCCGATACATGCTCATTTTATGATTTATTCTAATTAGAAACACAGCTCCTTTAACTGCTACTTGCTCACAAATATAAACATCCTCATAGGCAGCTCACATCAACATCGTGCCCTCCCACGGCTTGACCAGACTTATTTCACGTACTTTCGTCACTCTCAGACGATACACTTATGCTCGTCCCTCTCGCAAACAACACGAGATGCTATCATTCTTATCACTCAAAACATCCCTCGGGCACTCAATTATGCTCAATACATCGATCAAATGAAGTTTACTATATTGACTCTACTCTTTCCCTTATCTCGATCTATAGTGTCCTGGTCATCTCGACCCACGATGCCAACAGGTGTCATTATATCACCTTACACAGAAGGGTGCCAAACATAGAGAGTACGATATCTCTTCCTCTATATACTCTCCTTATACTAACTATGCGTCCGAAAGCATGTGTAGCTATTGCACAATACTTTAGAAATAGCTTCATGCCAGAGAGTTAAGTAACAAGCCAAAGATTGGCTAGAAATAAAAGAGTTACCCTCTCCCGCTAGAGCCATTCTCGAGACTTCATCTCGATGTGCTGGGCCCTCTACCTACCTGCAAGGAGACTAAGGCCAAGTATTTATTGGTGATGAAGGACAGCCTCACGAGATACGTGGAACTCGTCCCTCTCATTCACCACACAGCTAAAGATATAGCACAGGCATTGCTAGAAAGAGTTATATGTCGCCATAGTACGCCTGAAGTAGTAGTGTCTGACAGGGCCCCAGAACTAACTTCTACCTTCTTCAAAGAGATTTGCAAGCAGTGGGGCGTAAAAGCAGTAAACATCGTCGTTCGAAGACCCGAAGCTAACGGACTCTCGGAGAGAGAAATGTTAAAGATTGCAAATCATTTGAGACACTACGTAAACTCGAACCACACTGACTGGGGTAAATTAATTCCTTTCACTCAAATTGCAATAAATTCCACTTTTAACTCTTCTATCGGTTGCACCCCACATTTCTTATTGTACACATACAATAAACGCCTTCCATGGGATCTTCCTAATTACATATCTCCTTTTACTAAAGGTTCTGAACCTCAAAAACCTATACACAGTTACATTCAAGACCTTGCAGAAAGGGCTAATCTCATTCGAGACCAGGCTCGCCAACATCTTCAGCAAGAAACAACTACACAAATGAATAAACAACATAAGAAGGCAACTTCAATTCCGATTAGGGTTGGCGATTATGTGTTTGTATTAGACGTAAAGAAACCAAGGCAGAGTCCGAAATTGTTTTCGTCGAAGTGGACAGGCCCATTTTTGGTCAAACAGTTAGTACATTTCAATAAGTTACTTTTGCAATGTTTAAAAACTTCTAAAACATTTATTGTGCATAGGGACAACATAAAAATCACTAAACTTAGAGCTAATAATATTCCAATTTCTACCACCAACCCCAAAAATGATCTTGTACCATCTAATAAAACCCTTCCAAATGTAGTACAACAGATCCAACCCACCCCACCTCTCCCCACCCCTCCAATTCCTAACACCATCTATTTTAAGAGACAACTTCCACCTTCCTTGCAATCACCACAGGGAAACCTCTTACCTCCCCCTCCCCTCCCACCCCAATCCGATTCTCCTCCCCTCCCTCAAACTCCCTCTCTTCTTCCACCTCAAACTCCTTCTCAACCCCCACCTCAAACTGATTCTCATCCTTCTTCACCATCTCCTCCTTTCCCTAGTCTTCATCTGGCATTTCCATCAACTTCTCACTCAACTCCTCCATCTCAAACTCAATCAACTCCTACCTCCCACGCGCACCTTCCAATCCCAAAGAAAAACTTCTTTTTCTCCCCCTCCCCTCTAAAAAGAATGTCCTTCAAAGGCTTTCCCTCCAACATACCCCCCAGACTGTCTTTCGACGAATCTCCAGCACCTCACATTCAACCTTCAGCACCTCACATTCAGCCTTCAGCACCTCACTTTCAGCACCTCACATTCAGCCTTCAGCACCTCCATTACCACCTAAATATCACTTCAAAGTAGCACATCCGATACCAACTCCACGTCCACCACCACCCCCTCCACCAGTCCCACAAGAACCCTTACAACCTCCTCCATCATTCCCACTCCCTTCTCCTCGACACAATTCCACAACTCAACCCATCCACAGCTAGAAATACATCACCCCCTTCCCCACCAGACGATCGGTCCAGGGACCACACTTTTGTCCCAAACTTCCCAATGAGGGACACAAATATCCCTCATCCCATGGCTTTAAGGGACAGACAACAAAGAACAATAACTAGAGGTGGCAGGCAATATTATTTACCACCACAACAGAATATTCCTCGAGGTAGAGGTTTTCCACCAAGACATCACAAGCTGTGAATATTTATTTACTTTCTTTTAAAAACTCCCAAGGGGAGAACAATTTATACATTTACACCAACGTATAAATATAAAAACATATTAAAAATGGACATTTTAAATATGCAAAATAGAAAAAGTTAAACCCATTTTTCTAATAATAAGATACTTATTTTTCATCAGCAAAATATTGCACAAAAACCATCTCTCATAAATTTTTCATATATCTTCTCACAGGAATCATGCATGTAATTTGGTTCTTCTTTCAAATACTATTATCAGCTTCATTCTCTCTGGAAAAAGAAAACCAAAGATCAAAATATGTAATACATCCAGGGTTTGTAACAAAACACATATCACTCCTCTAAATTTGTATTCATATGATATCATACTTGAACTTATTCAAAACAGCAGTCAAACTCTACATCATCACAGCCAATACTTCCTCTTAACCGCGAAAATTTCTACCAATTTCTTACTTTCTCCTGGTCATATATTCAAGGAAATCACCCCTATATAATATCTACCATCATACCCTTCTCCGAAGAAACCCCTTATGAAGCTTTCAACATCATCCCATTTCCAACACCATTCAATGATACTTATTCTAGAATCATACTGCAGAACCCCTATCCATATTACTTTTTAAACCATAAAACTTTAAAATTCACTTACAGCACAAGTCTTTCAGAAGAGATTTGCAAGCACTTAAATGATAATTATATTTGTTTTCCTTCAAATCTTATACACCAAATAGATTATCAAGATTGTATATTGTCAGCCATACTTTCTAAACCCAATACCACATTCTGTAACTATAATACCTATCCTTACAAGCTACCTTACTCTCTTAAAGTTGGAAACTACACTTTAATCTCTTTTCCTTCTCCTATAACCACTTCCATCTCTTGCCCTATGAAACAGCCGAAGTTAGGCACAAGTGCACTCTTCTCCCTCCCCCAAGGATGCACACTGGTATCTGAAAATTACTCCTTTAAATATCCTCCTCACTCTTCCCTGCAGACAAACTGGATTTCTAGAGACCCACAGTTTCCTGAACACCTGGAGACATCTCATGACTTCCTTCCCAATATAACTTCCTTCACCTCTGAGCTGAAATTGAAATCTATCCACCCACATTGGGACGCTTCACTTGATAATATAAACAAAACTTTGCAGACCCAGGATTTAATAAACATCCATTCCTTTTCTATATCCGGTTTTTCTATTCTTATTCTATTCTCTGCATGGTAGGAATTTACTACTTTTATATAAAACTCCGTCCAATTCAGTCCGCTCCTGCAGCTCCTCCGGCAGCTCCTTCGGTAGTACCGAATATCCAATACACCGTCCTTCAGAGAGCTCCATTACCAGAACCTAAAACAACTCCACCAGTGTATCCCGAAATAGAGCCAATCTACTCAAACCCATCTGCCAAAATCGTTTAAGACGGGATTTTTTTTTTGGCAAGGGGGACTCTATACAAAAGATAGCTTTTGCATAGGAATTATTTTTCAAAAGTCCTAATTTTATTTTTTTTGATAAATAAAATTTTATATATAAAACTTAACCCCCCCCCCTCCATTGTCTTCCCAATTTTATGATTGGTTAGTAACGCCATCGCCTAATGTTTCCCCATCTCCCCATCCTTTTGCTATCAGGAAAAGCCCCTACAAAAAGTTTCCAGATTTCACCTGTTTTTACAATCACGATTTTTAGTATTACTTTCTCTGTTTTTTTTCCACAAATTTCACATCTCTCAGCATCCAAACTTATATATTGATTTTATTTAAAACTCTTTAAAAAAGTTACTATTCACGGAATTTTATTAACCTCCGCTTTCAAGTTAGCATCTTCTTATCATTTTTGGAACACCCCCGACTTCGGGATAAAATCTCTCCCTCTCCCCCTCCCCCTTCTCCTCTTTTTCAGCCGACAAATCCAGCCACGAGATTTCATTTTTGAAAATTTTTTGATGTCGATCTGTTGTGCTAGTTCTATACTCTATTTTTATAAGAATTCCTCTGGTAAGATGTTTTACTTTTTTTAGTCTCTATATCTTTTAATCCATTTTAGATCTAAATAAAATTCTTTTTGGTTTTTACAAAAGAACAATACTGTTTTAAAAAAAAAAAAAGTTTTTTCCTAGACCTGAAGCCTAGGCCCCAGAGACTAGTTTTGGTATTTTTTTTTTATATATTTTTATTTTTAGCCATGTTGGAAAATTTAAAATACCTGCTAGAATAGGGAAGTGGAAAAATTTATTGATTTTTATTATTATTATTTTTACTAAGAATGAGGAGATTTTGAAAAGTGTCTATTACTATTTATATTATTATTATTATTTTTTATTAAGAATGAGGATGTTTTTGGGAAAAAAATATTTATTATTATTATTATTATTATTATTAAGAGTTGAAATATTTGAAAAAAATTATTATTATTATTATCATTAATATTATTAGTATTTATTTATAGTTCACTAAAATTTATTTTTTTACACTTTCAAATAAGTCTAAAAACCTTATTTGAAAGTGAGCTCCCGGATGAAGGCGCCCCTCTCTCTAAGAAAATTTTTTTTCTGTTTTTTTTGGGGTGCTACTTTATGTAGGGATTCTAAAATTTGTTGTTTTGGCAACAACCAATATCCAGGTTTTTTTTATCTTTATATTTTTTTTTTCTTGTGGAACGTTGTATTTTTAAGGCAATTTTTTTAGTTTTCTCTCCGGTATTTTGAGAGATATGTTCGGAATACATTTTTTTTGTTAGTACCTCCGGTATTTTTTGAGAGGAGCGTTCTGAATGCCTGCAAAATTTTTTCTTAGTTTTCTCCAGTATTTTTGAGAGTGGAACGTTTTTAAGGCAATTTTTTTAGTTATCTCTCCGGTATTTTGAGAGATATGTTCGGAATACATTTTTTTTAGTTTTTCTCTCCATTTATTTTTTTTTATTTTTTTTGTTTTCTCTCCGGTATTTTGAGAGTAATGTTACGATTTTATGTTTAAGATTTTTCTCATCGTATATGAGAGATGTGTTATGTAAGTTTTATTTATATTTTAGAACATGTTGTTCTTTCACATTTTTTTTTTAACAGCGTTTTGAATGGACCCGGTAATTCGGTCCTATCTAGGTAATGTTCATAACCCATGAATAATTCATTTTTGGGAATTTATTTTATGTTGATTATAACAGGTGGTTTTTTTAACAGTGTTATAAAGGACCGTCATTCTGGTCCTCGATTTTTATGTATGTTCTGTTTTTGGTGAATCATTTCTTTAATTTATCATTAGTAAAATTTGGGTTTTTCATATTTTTATTTTTGAGTACAGGATTTTTGTGAGTGGGTTATTAGTAATATAAAAATTGTCTTTGGGCTCTACGTAATCTCAAGGTAATAAAATCCTAGTTATTTGTTTTCATATTTATATTTTTAAATGTTTTTAAAATTGATTTTGGCTTCTATCTAACACAAACCCGGTAGATGATTTTTATGAGTATGTAACGCCTTAGTTTTAAGAAACATTTTAGGTTTTTCTTTTTAATTTTTTTTCTTTGGTTTTTTTAGGGGTCTCTTGTAACAATGACGGTATTAAAGTTTTTTAGTTGTAACATTTTTAACTAAAATCGAGTACTTGTTTTGTGGCATATTTCAGTTTCTTTACTTGTTCGAAGAAACTATTTTTGGGGAAAATAGTCGTAGCCCGCCAGTGTTATTTTAGCAGATTTTTGAAAATTTCCTTTGATATATTTTAGTTTTAAGGTTTTAGTACAGTTTTTTTGAAAGTGGGTTATGGAATTTTTATTCATAATTTTTGATTCTCTGATACACTGTTTGGCAACAAATGAATACATTCCATTTTTCTTGTTTAAAAATTTGTCGTTAAACAAATGCAGGTATTATATTTTACTTTATATGAGGTTGAAAATTTTACGTTGTCTTAAATCGACTAATTGGGTTTTACTTTGAGTCCAAACTGAGTTAATGCCAAACCGTATATGCCCATCTATTTTTATTTGGTTTGGAAAACATTTAATTTTTTTTTTTATTTTTGTAACTATGAATGTAGTTAGAATAGCTTTACAAGTTTTGAAGGTGTGTCTATAACTTTTGAAATTGTTTTTTTGAAACTTTCCACATGTGTTTGTACCTTTGTATCTTTACCATTTATTTTTGAATCACATATACATATTCCATTATTTGTAATTTATTTTTCGGTTTTGATAACTTTAAGTTGTGTATTATACTCTATTTAATTTTTGTTCTCCCCTGTAACACCGGTTGGTAATTAATTTTTTTCGACAAATTATTGGTATTCTATTTTAACACCATTTTTGCCACAAATGAAGGTAGTTCATTTTTATTGTTATTTTATAAGGTTTATTTTTATTATTTTAACAAACATCGTTTATCCGTTTTTTTGGTGTGTTATGGTCTTTTGTTACGAGTGTTATTTTAGTTTTCAATCCACCACATTTAAATTTTTTTAGGTTCTTTAAAATACACAGCGTTTAATGTCGAGCCATATATGCCCATTTATTTTTAAAACTTTTTTTGATCGGAAAATTTATTTGGGAAAATTTTTACAGCCCATATGTTATGATACTAATGCTTTGCCTTATAAGTTTCTTTTATACTTTTTATGTAAAATTTCACTTTTTGTATCTATTTTTGGTTCTTTATTGATTCTACTTTTTATTTGTATTTTAGGCAACCGTGGTATGAGATTTAAAATAAACAATATTGGAAAAATTGTGGTTTTCGTTGCACCTAACTTAAAGGCATCCAATTGAATATTCCCAACAGCAAATTTTGGGAAATATATATATATATATATATATATATATATATATATATATATATATATATATATATATATATATATATATTATATATATATATATATATATATATATATATATATATATATATATATATATATATATATATATATATATATATATATATATATATATATATATATATATATATATATATATATATATATATATATATATATATATATATATATATATATATATATATATATATATATATATATATATATATATATATATATATATATATATGCGCAGTAAAAAGAGTGCGTCCCGTATTTAAGATCATATAAATATGGTAACCTTTTTAAGGTATGATCTTCCTCTTCACTGTTGAAAAGTCTGTGGTGCGGCGTTAATTTCATTTATATATATATATATATATATATATATATATATATATGTGTATAGTGATATATATATATATTATCTATATATATGCATACATATCTATATATATATTTATGTATATGTATATATATATGTATAGAGTGAGAGAGAGAGTATTTTATATCATTAATTATGGTAACCTTATATAGGTATGATCTTCCCTTTCACTGCTGAAAAGTCTTGTAGTGTTAATTCTCAGTTTTTAAATCAGATAGCGAGAGCTCGGAGGCTATCAAACCTATAGCTTAATGCATCTGCAATCGCTGCAGGAGCAGCAATTGTATAGGTTATAGTCAGGCTCATAACGAAGGGCTATGTGTGAAGAGTTGTTGGAGCGGCAAGATATTGTACAAGTTTCCACGCTGAAGATGTGGAGAGTTGTGGAGTTTGACAGTCGAGTGGTATAAGTTCAAAAGTATTGATTACGTGTTTGGCGATTAATTCGAGATCTTGCCACAGCTGATTTAAAAATAATAATGTTTGGATGGTGTGGGTTCTTTGTATAGACTGAGTTTTTTCTCCCTGTTAGTTTGTGCCACCTTGGGTAATCACCTAGGATTTAAGTCGAACGCCCACCAGGAAGATCGCGGAATGCAAGCTTCCGCTGCTGTGATGATAACTTGTTGGAAGAAGTTAAAGGCACCATCAATAGTCAAAAATCGCTTATTGAAGGGGAAAAGTGGGACAGTTGTGGCCTGATGAAAAGGAGCCCACGCCGCTCGGTCAAAACGCCAACTGAATTGGGCCACACTACTGTCCGTAAAGCTCATATAATTATTTTTGAAGTCTCTCATCGCTGGGCACTGATGATCTATGCCATAATTAATCAACCAGCCAACAGGTAAAGTGTTCATTAGAGAAATATAGAGTGAAATATCGATACAGAAAGAAGTGTATCTAAACGTTCAAATGTAGAGTCATGTGTTGAGGCATCCCAGGGAAGGGTGTTGTGTTATTTATAAGCAGATCTGACTTGACGAGGTAGACAGAGTGCTGCTCCCATAAGGGTGGCGAAGGTTAATCTAGTATAACAAACGGAGTAGGGAGCTGCTTAAAAACATCAGCTAAGTCGACCTTAGTAAACTCACTACTCGGAGCCAAGTAGATCGGACAAACAGTAAGGTCAGTGGAAAGCTGAATTCGTGCTGCCACAGTCGACATAGATGACATAGTCGAGTTTCCTGCAAACATATGCACCATAGTGTGCATATGTTTATTAGTTGAATAGTTCTTCACAAAATTAGAGTAGAAACGACAATTCCATAGCTGAAGGTATATTACGCTATGTTGTTATAAAGTCGTTATGAGGATGGTCTTTATATGTCTTCCATGGCTAGAGGTGATAAAGTGATTCAGATGGGGAGGAAAGGCTGAGAAATGGGTCTCGACGAGGAGCAAACAGTCCTGGTGGTAAGGAATAATCGTACAACAGAGATTTGGGTTTTACGACCGGTTTTGGGGAAGAGTTTTCAGTGGTATTTGGTGGAGGGGTTTCGCCATGAATGCGAAGCAAGCTTGAGTTCACCCAAGTCCATCTTATTGTGCGGACTTAGTTGGCCATTGGAAGAGCAACCAAAACTTATGTTTAGGAATGGAAAGATAATCGGCACTGCCAAGCTAGTAGGATTTTAGAAATGGTGAGAATACTAACGTCCAATGGCAGTGTAAGCATTCGCCTGACGCCGGTAAATGTCACTTTTAATAAAGAAGTTGAAGTTGCGATAAGGGTATCCGTTGGTTTACGCAGGCCTGACACCAGAAACTGTCAGTGAACCATCCGGTGGGTGATTTTGGAAAACTGGACAATTTGTGTTAAGATGGGGTACCTCTGCATCCCCTTTCGTGCCACCAACATATTTAGAACGCTTGCGGTTTACGTTAAACGTTTTCATTCATTTCTCTGGAAGCACAAAAAGCATTATAGCAGAGGCTCGAG
>JABUQX010139050.1:45000-50000 GCA_015478945.1 Trachelipus rathkii | reverse complement strand
TATATAATATATATATATAATATGTCTGCTATATGTATATATTTTATATATATATATATATATAAGCATTGACAGTGGCGGCTCTAGACTTTGCGGGCCCTGGGCGGCAATGGCAGCCCAGGCTTTGCGGGGCCCTGGACGGTGTTTTCGTAGAAAACAACCACAAGTATTATAAAGTATTAAAATCTGCACAGTAACAAACTTGGTTTAAACCCTGAACATTGTAATGGGAATATATATGATATATATATATATATATATATAGTATTATAGTATATAAATATATGTTATTTACAGAAGACCTATATTTATATGATAAATATATATATATATATTATATATATATATAATATATTACAGTGGCGTATTCCAGGGGGGCCAAGGGGGCCATGGCTCCCCCGAAATTTTTTTTAGAAACACAAAATTTTCAAGTCAATCCGGTTTAATAAATATAAAGTGCAGATGTAAATTAAATTAATCTACTAAAAATTAAAATTAAAAATTGCGGTAATAGACCATCGTACAATGAGAATTAAAATGGTATAAAATTCGATGATATTGGCAATTTTATAGGTACGGTATTTAGAAATAAGGGAAAAGTGGAAATATTAAAATCTCTGGAAACCAGATTCAAAACAGATTCAAAACATATATTACCTACTGAGGAATGCAAAGGTCAGGAAAGATATTTTCATTAAGTGGCTAGCTTACTCTGATAAACACGTTGGGGTTTATTGCTCAAAGTGGCGTATTATTTTTGGAACAAAAAGAAGAAAGGGTAAGAAGAACACCAGGAATTAAGGTTGTTTTTGTCTCGGAGACCGTTATTCAAGCTTAAAGAAAGCCATTGATTGAATCTCTCAAAAATAGGAGCAATTAAATACACAATGAATGGGTAGAAAAGAGATTGCTGAAGAAAAGCAGGTTCAAGGAAAATGAGAGCATCGCACAACAGATTGACAGCCAAAGAAAAAGGAGGCCGAAAGACAGTTTAGAAAGCGGCTGATTTCTCGAATTTGAAACAGTTTCGATCTGTTGTAAGGCAAAATATATCGTTACGTGGACATCATGACAGGTCGAATCGACGAACCCTCTTGGCCTGTGGGAAACGATGGCACCTTTCGGGGTCTTTTAAGAATCGTGCCAATGCTGGAGACCATGTTCTTTTTCAGAACATTTAAAAACTAGTGTTAAGAAATGCCATGTTTACCAGTTCCACAGTCCAAAATGCTCTAATTCAGTCATTTGCGCATTCTCATTCAACGTAAATTTGTGCAAAACATAAATAAAAGGGTAAATTTTACTGTCCTAGCCGATGAGACGACCAATGTGTCCCAAGGAACAATTTTCGTTTTGTGTGTTGCCCGTTACGTTGATATTGATACTCTCACCGTCAAGAAGATTTTTTTTTGTGTTTCGTCTTAGCAAATGATTTGACGGGAATAAGTCTTGCAAATTAATTGAAGAAAAAAGTAAGCTGAACTTGCGTTTTGAATACAAATTTAATCTAAGAGTACAGTGGGTATGATGGTGCAGCAGCAATGAGTGGTGGTGACAGCAGTGTTCAGAAAGTAATTAAAGGAAAATGTCACAAAGCTATTTATACTCGCATTGCTTAAATTTATGTTTTACAGACGCTTGTAAAGTTCAGAATATTCGAAATGCAATTGGAATAATATCAGAATGTTGTACAATTTTTTCTTGTAAGTGCTAAGAGGACAAAAGTTCTTTTAGAAAAAATAGAAGAGCTTATTCCTAAGAGTGGCAAAAAGAGATTAAAAAAGTTTGCGAAACTCGCGGGGGCCAACGCAGAATCGGATTTTATTATTTAAAAGAGATTGATAAAGCCCGATAATAAGCAGCTTATAAGAACAAAACAAATGTGAAGTTGGAGAATCAGTCAGAAAGAGCTCACCTTATTCTAAACTAATGTTTATATGAGCATCTTTAACTGGTTCCTTTTTTGGTTTTAAACCAGACTATTAACTTAACCTACATCTTTCAAAACGCGATTGCAGACATACGTTGTTCGAATTGGATTTGGTGAGTGCATACAATAAAGTGAATACTATTTACAACATAAACTTGAAGCACAAATCACCCGAGTAGAAAATGCAACTATTGAAATTTACAGTAGATTTTTGAAGAATGTGAATAGGCAGCTATTCTAGAATCTGAGCTGAAAAAAAGAACAAAGAGGTATTTGTACTTGCAAAAAGTTGTACATCAAGATATAACAAATTCCCAAGAAATACAGACCTCAACATTTCTAACCACTATCGACCCATCAGACATATTATCGCACATACATTTTTTTATACCATTTTGGAATGATTTAATATCAGAACTAGAGAGAGGTTTAAAACTAAAGAATATATTATAACATACGTTGCAATTTGCACATACGAACGAGATGTAATGTGCCATATGAGAATAAAAAGAATGTATACATTTTACAAAGGAAGATCTTCGAAAAAGCCCAATTGAATTAGTAAAAGCTAGAAATGAGAAATATGGAAATAGTTGAAATGACATCACAGCACAGATTGTCCAAAACAGCAATAGACGAGACTAGTTATCTTGTTCGCAGTCTCAATTTACAAATATTTACATCTGTTGCAAATACTGGCAATTTCACCATTGTTCTACTGCCTCAGTAGAAAAAACTTATTTAACTTTAAAGACTATACGTCTGGAAACCTACTATGAGAATACATATTGAAGATGAAAGACGCTATAATGGACTTGCCCTCTCTACCGTTACATTCGAAATATTGCCATAAAAACTGAAGATGTTATCTCGAGACTTTGCTCACTCTCATACCCGGCGATTAAAGTTAACATCAGTAAGATGATTTAGTAATTTATACAAATTATTCCCACTTTCTTAGAAATTTAATATATGGTCCTTCCACTTTATATATATAATAAAATATAATAATAGTATATATATATATATATATATATATATATAATATATATATAATAATATATATATATATATATATATATATATATATAATATATAATATATAATAATATATATAGTATTATATATATACTATATATATATATATATATATATATATATAATTATATATTAATATATATAATATATATTATATATATATAAAAGAAACGATTTTTGTCTGCCCCCCCCCGAAAAAAAATCCTGGATACGCCACTGTTAATATATATATATAAAAAATAAAATAATATATATAAATTATGTATATATACTATAATAATTATCATATTTAGTTACTAATACTATGAAAAAATAATAAATAATAATATATTATATAATAATATAAATATAAATATATATATATCACAATATATAATAATATATATTATATATATATATATATAACTTATAAGCGCAGCTGCATGACAGATATGGGGCGTTAAAATCTGTAGCTCTGCATAGCGACGCGGGGCCCTATAAAGGTGCGGGAGACCCAGGGCGATATGCCCAGGTCGCTGCCTAAGAGCCGCCACTGGCATTTAATTACATTAAATACAAGCTTGGTTATGTATAGATTGACATGATCATAGGCCTTCATAGGGGATAAGAAGAATCGAATAGGGTTAAAAATCTCCACATTTATAATATCAAATTAATAAAATTTCAGCATTTTCTTTTAACATCCTAACTAGTATTATATCGTATAGGATATTTTTATTACTTTACATATATAACTAATATGAAAAGTAAAAATGCACAATGGATATTTTGTAAATTGTTCTCTCTGGTCTCAAACCTCCCTCCCAATGAGTCATATAGAAAATGTCCACATAGATTATATTAATAAAATATGGCCACATCATCCCACAAGTACATTTGTTAAGACATGAAAATGCACATATTTTGCTCAAATATTACAAAAGATAATAGAGGTAGAAACAAGTCATCAAAATATTTAATATATGAATAAAATTTATTGATAATTCGATATGGTGGGGAAAAATATCGATATATCAATGGAAGAAATATCATCGGAAATTAATTTTTTGTTAATATCGTAAAATTATATATAAAAATTATATATATATATATATATATATATATATATATATATATATATATATATATATATATATATATAAATATATATATATATATATATATATATATATATATATATATATATATATATATATATATATATATATATATATATATATATATATATATATCATACTACTAATATGGTAGAACGTGAAGCACGTGGTGGTCTTCAGTCAGGGACCGCATTTTACCCTTTTTTATAGCATTGATATGACCTACCATTTTACCGTGGGTACAGTTAGTTTGATAAAGAATTCAGTAGTAGTTGGTTGTGAAATATTTTTCCAAGAAATTGAGATTTGATTTTAAAAAAAAAAATAATAATAATAATAATAATAATTTCTAGTTTAATTTGTGCAAATTTCCAAAAGTAAGTATATATATATATATATATATATATATATATATATATATATATATATATATATATATATATATATATATATATATATATATATATATATATATATATATATATATATATATATATATATATATATATATATATATATATATATATATAACCTTTTGAGTTTCATGGCATAGATAAATATGCTTTTTTTTAAACTTTTTTTTTCATATATTGTTAGTATATGATAGCAATCAATAAAGATGCTGATGAGAAATATACGAAATGTTCAAGTATTAAAAATTTAATAATAAAGTAAGCAGAAACGCTTATTTTGCAAGAGAAAGAAAACGGAATTATAGTGCTAATGTGTGAAAGTATTCAAGGTAGGGTTGTTTTCTTTTTTACTATATAGATTCTGTATATACATAACAAAACAAATAACCTGAACTTAGAGGGCAGTAAAACGCAACCCAACTTATATGGATCGACGATGAAGTAAAGCTCAACCTAACTTATATCGATCGACAATGCAGTAAATTTCGACCTAACCTCCGTTGATCTACTTTGCCGTAACAA
>JABUQX010139050.1:12500-40000 GCA_015478945.1 Trachelipus rathkii | reverse complement strand
AAAGCAAGAGGTTCTTTGAGCAATACAATTCTTTCCATCTGTTGACTCAAATTATTATGAACTTCATACTGTGAGATAGTGAGTTATCAATACACAGTTAAGTCGACGAGTCCCATGTCTCATTTAAAGTTTGCGTTCAGATTCTTTATCAAATCTCGACAATAAATATCCGCGCAACATCCGCAGGGCAAAGTGCGGATGCGGATCTCTAATAATGTGCGGATGTTCCGCGGATGCGGATGTTACCTGCATCACTAGTATGGATATGACAAGATGCCAGATACTTCTAGAGAGACTCCACTTGTTAATCAGACAAGTTTTAAGTAGAATATGTAAGGTGTAGCGGAAGTCGAAAAGTTCCGGTTCCGGCCGGAACTTTTCCAAGGTTCCGGAAAGTTCCGGTTCCGGCCGGAACCAAAAATTCTGGTTCCGGTACATCCCTAATATATATATATATATATATATATATATATATATATATATATATTATTGTGCATATATATATATATATATATATATATATATATATATATATATATATATATATATATATATATATATATATATATATATATATATATATATATATATATATAGTAGTAAGGTTATATAAAGTATATATGTATATATATATATATATATATATATATATATATATATATATATATATATATATATATATATAGCAGCTTTGCCGGCCGCAAATGCTATCGACATACTGAGAGTTCTAGCGGAGAATACTGTCAGAAGAAGCTAGCTGTATAAAGCTAGTTGACTTCAAGCCAATATGAAAACGAAAACACATTAAACTATAGAAAAAAATGTATGTTTATAATACGTTAGTAATTAGTAATTACTTCTTCATTCTCTATCGATTGATGTATCTTTTTCAGTTTTTCTACTAATAAACCCTTAAAACGTCGTCTGGCAAACATATAACGTTCATTTTTTATTCTCCAAAGATGGGCAAGTGCCCCCCTGCCCCCCTGCATACGCCCATATATAGCAGAGATATATATATATATATATATATATATATATATATATATATATATATATATATATATATATATATATATATATATATATATATATATATATATATATATATATATATAGCATATATATATATATATATATATATATATATATATATATATATATATATATAATATTTTTGTCATATTATTGTACGCTAAAAACGTCAGGTAGCGATAGAAATAGGCCTACGATCTTGGCAGCGATAGGTAAGCAGGTTATGATGAGTAATACTTCAAGGAAGCTACCTACAGCAGAATATCAATGCAATATGAGTTTTTCAATTCACTTTACAGGTACTTACTTAACTTAAAATGAGTCTTTCATTCATTTTCTGTAGGAAATGGTATTAAATTAGTAAATAATATATATATATATATATATATATATATATATATATATATATATATATATATATATATATATATATATATATATATATATATATATATATATATATATATATATATATATATATATATATATATATATATATATATATATACAAAACTATCGAATCATTGATAATCGGAAAAAACTGTCGATTATCGTAAAAATAAACATTCTATCGATATTTTGAAAAACTATTCACTGTTTCGATAATCAATAGTTATTGTGCATCCCTAGTTGAAGGATGCGATGCCCAATTTCAAGAGCTGAGTATACCTTTCGTAGTATAGTTATTAGCACTTAGGTACTATTACTGTTTTCCTCCACTCCTTCCTAACTATACCCTCCTTAAACGTTTTGTTACACAACCTCCATTTCCAGTCATTCACAATCTCACCTACATTCTTGATCTTTCATCAGTAATTCCATCTACACCTGCGGATTTACCATTTTTCAACTTTCACCATGCCTTTTACCTCCTCCCCAAAATATCGGTTTCTTCTTACACTTTCGAACCCACACACAATCACTATCACCTCTTCATTACAGCCAATATTATGCAGAATTTCTTAGTGTTCCCTCCACACTCACCTCACATCCATTTCACCAGTCGCGAAAGTACCATCTCTATTCATTATTCTTTGAAGATTCCCTTTACTCATTTTCTTAACCTTTCGTACTTTCTTCCAGAGGAGTTTCCCATTTCTTGTTTAGTTCCCATTCATCTCCCTTCCAAACTGCTCACTTGCCTCTTCTTTCTCTCCTACGTATGCAACTTTTAGTCTTACTTTTTTCATCCTTATGTATTTTCATACACCTTTTTTTGAGACCTCATTATTGGCTTTTAGCATATTCAACCGCACATCTTTTTTGCATTTTTACTTTTACCCAGTTGAATTACCCCTTCATTCCACCACTCACTAATGGCATTCTTGCTTCCCACTTTAGCATATCCATATGTACTTCTCTTTCATTTGCGTCCAGATTTGCTAAGTTTTATCTTGAAAACATTCAATTCATTTATTAGCAAGCCATCTGATATACTTTTCCTTAGAACCTTGTTCTTTTAACTTCATACTCTTAATTTTCCACACTTCCTTCCTTATATCATTCCTCTGAATCCATGCCCACTCTAACTTAAACTTACATAAAGCCATTCCGACCATTTAGGTCACCCAACACAATCAATCTGAAGCTCCTACTCACCCCATCCAAATCCACTTCTATATATATATATATATATATATATATATATATATATATATATATATATATATATATATATATATATATATATATATATATATATATATATATATATATATATATATATATATATATATATATATTTATATATATATATATATATATATATATATATATATATATATATATATATATATATATATATATATATATATATATATATATATATATATATATATATATATATATATATATATATTATTAGTATTCTACTTTTCTTCTTATTTTTTAATGTATTATTATTATTTTATTATTAACCTCTTGGTTTTATGTAACTATATTAGCTTTTATTTACTAATATATTACAATTAAAAAATATCTATTTAAAAACAGTAGAAGAATTAACTTTATAGAGCAAATGCACGTTGAAAGAGAATTTTTATACGATAGCAGAAACCTCTTCAGTCGTATTAGTTGTAATTTTAAGCACGTTGAAAAAACTAATACGACTGAAGAGGTTTCTGATGAAATGAAAGCTATCGTATAAATATTCTCTTTCAACGTGCACGTGCCCTATAAAGTTAATTTTTCTACTGTTTTTAAATAGATATTTTTTAATTGTAATCTATTAGTATGTGCAATAGTACATGACTAAAATAAAAGCTTTAACTACAACATAGTTTGCATAAAACCAAGGGTTAATAATAATACTATATATATAGAGGAGAGAGAGTAGTATATATATAAAAAAAAAAAAATATATATATATATATATATATATATATATATATATATATATATATATATATATATATATATATATATATATATATATATATATATATATATATATATATATATAATGGTGGGGCGAAAAAATCAATTTTTCGAGTATCGAATTCTAATAGGGCGCAAAAGTTTCGTATTTTTATGGTAATCAACTAAACAATGAAAAAAATATTATATTTGGCATCTTTAGTTCGCGCAAAGTACCTAAATTTTTGAAAAAAAAAAAAAAAAAATGCGGGTGATTTTACACATTCTATTTTGATGAGAGTGCATCAATTTGCAGTTTTTCGCCCATTTCACAATTTTTTTTGAAATGACCCAGAACTCACCACGAGGAGGTGGCTGCAATTCGAGTTCCACCCACACCCTACCCAACCATCCAACCAATTAGGGTGTGTTAAATTATTTTGATTTAGTCAAGGACGTTGTCTTAAATTCAGATATTTGATCAAATTTTGGCATTGTGGATCTTGAGAGCAAAGTTGCTCTAATGTAGCCATCTCTCTTTTCTTGTCCGCACACTTTTTCTGCAGACTCTGTGACAAGTTTGACGCATCTTTCAACAGCTTGGGTATGGCATGGAAAATTTAAAAAATCAAATTTAGGCTGTTTTATTTTGCAAAACTGACGAAATAGCCTCTGTTGTCAAGCTTTCCATCATTGGAGGGTGTGACAGCTTACATTTTGTCCAATATATCAGCTCACTGTAGTCCGTGGCATCAAAATTTTTGATGGAGTTCTTGCCTTTAGTACCCTCCTGTAACCCAACTCTCGTATGTGTTGTCTCTCATCCACTATCATAGCCAACAACATGTTCTCTGGGTGACAGAAGAACGCGTTTCTCTCAATCACAGGATCGATGATTCTTTTAATGTCGTCTGGCAAATATCTCGTTGTTTGAACAACCTTAAAGATATGCTTAGGACCATATTTCACTGACTGATATCTCTTAATGTCGAACCAGCCAGGAGCATATGTCTTCACAATGTAGTTTACGACCATCTTGAGGTTGTTTGTAGGACTTCTTTGGGAAGGGAACAACCGTAAGACCCGGTTTGCCCATGTCAGCCATCGGGAATGACTGAGAGGTCCAGGATCTCTTACAGCCAGATTTGGAGCACATTGTCCTGTCTGGACTGCTCCGACAATATCCAAAAGGTACTGTTGGTCTTTAATAAGGTCAGTTTTATTTCCATTGATTTCATCTAATTGAATTGCTTCGAAATTTATAACGGGTAATTTCTCACAATCAGGCAGCTGTTTGCCAATTTTCCCAGAGAATGACTCTAGTAACGTCGTCTCTCCGTCCAAGTATCCAAATAAATGTCTGATTGGTAGCTCGTTGAAGTGACGTAAGCAAATGAACCACTGCAGTGGGCGCTGAATTTTAACCTCTATGTTACAGATAACTCCAATTTTCCACCCTGTGTTTGTTGCTGTGTCATCACAACTATTAGCTTCCAGTTCAATAATGTCAATATCATTATCTTCCAGGTACTTAAGGATGCAATTGGTTATTTCACTACCGATTCCACTCGCCGGTGTGACGTAACCGGAATATTGCCCACCAGACTCCCGTCGAATCACGCTAATGTACTCACTCCTCTTTCCATACTTTTCGGTATATTTTAGATCCTCTTCTGTAACATAGTTTTATCTTTTCTACCATCAAAGTATATTCCCTTTGATACTATGGGCCGGTGGTAAATATATTGTACTATAGCTTGTCGTGTTTGCTGTTTTTCTCTTCTTATCTTGTTTTCATCGATCACTAGCGAAGTATCTTTTCAGAAGTCATTTCAAGATCATGCAAAACGCTGGAAGCAATAGCAGCTGTATCTCTATCAGAAACCAGCCATGTTCTACCTTATATATATATATATATATATATATATATATATATAGTATATATATATATATATATATATCTATATAAAAAAAAATAAATATATAAATTTATATATATATATATATATATATATATATATATATATATATATATATATATATATATATATATATATATATATATATATATATATATGTTATTATATATATATATATATATATATAAGAAGAAGAAAGAATATATATATATATATATATATATATATATATATATATATATATATATATATATATATATATATATATATATATATATATATATCACAAAGTAAAGCAGTAGACGTTAATTTCAACCTCATTTGAGATGTAGAAGAACTGAAGACTTTTGTTTCTTCTTTTAAAAGATCAGCATTTTCGAGTAATTTCCATAAACATAAATAACACCATTTCATTATTTCATTTATTAGATTTAGTAAAATAATGCGTATATTTGTAAAACGCTAAAACCCGATTTTTCATTTGTTGGCAATAGTCTAATGTCAGTATACGAAACCGTTTAAAAAAAGATTTTTCCTATTATACTGCATCAAAAATCAAAAACCGTAGCCTGTATAATTTTAGCGTAATGATAAATTTTAGTGTTTTTGTCATTTTTCAAAACTTTAGGCCCTTTCTTGAAACTGAAGATACTAAAATATGATTTTTCATTAATATTTAGTTGATTAGAATACAAATAGGAAGCTTTTTGAAAATTTCTTAGAATAAAAATTATTAGAGTTGATTTTCGCTCACACTTTAATATATATATATATATATATATATATATATATATGTATATATATATATATATATATATATATATATTATATATATATATATATATATATATATATATATATATATATATATATATATATATATATATAATTTTAGATGGCAACCAGCAAAAAGTCATTATTTCCATCCGAGGATTTAAATCTTCAAGCCATTCATCTTTCTGAGTCAGACGATGATTCTGATTATAAGGATGAAATACAACAAACGGAAGCACTCCATGAAGATCTCAAACATGCATTTGATGACCTTAATGATGATGAGTCATATAATGACAATTCAAGAAGTTATTATGACGATATAAGAGAAAGTTCTTTGGTAAATCCTGATAGTAGTATGCAAAATGGCATACATAATCCTTACTCGGAGAATGTTAATGAAGTGTCACAAAGTTACATGAATAATGAGGTGGTTTTGAATAATCACCATGTTGGCACAGTTTGGAGCGATAATAGTGATCATTCTGGCAACTTTAGTCATCAAAAATCTATTATTGCAACCAGTAAAAGATATTTTCAAATTAACATGCAAGGTATAGTTTCCGAGTCTGAAGAATCTGAAACAGAAAATCCTCGTGCAAATTATTGTGACAATTTTCATAGAAATATAAATGAGAGGGATAATTACCTAAGACATATTGACCAAAACCAAAATGAGTATTTTTCAGCTGAAACCACTGAGAGTCAACTTCAGTTACTCTATGATGCGCGCGGACGAGAATTGGACAAATTATCAGAAGAGCTTGAAGAGCTAAAAAAAAATTCCTCTGTACAAATTTCAAATTTAAGACATGAAGTAGGTATTTTAAAAGCTAAAGATGAAAGAGAACAAACAAATATAAATAACATGAAAATTCTTTTGGCCGAAAATGAAGAAAGGATAAGGTCATTGTTGGGAAATGTGAAAGAAAGGGAAGTGAAGTTTAAAATATTAGAGAAAGAAAATAAAAAACTTAAAATGACAGTTAATATTGCAGAACGGCATATTTCAGAATTGCAAAACATAGATAGCATAGGTAAAAGCCGTCAAGCACATGAAGATTTTCTAAAAAATTATAAAACTTGGCACGATGAACATCTTTTAGAATTAAACAGAAGACTTAAATGTGCTTCATCAAAAGCTGAAAGCTATGAACAAGAAGTAAACACGTTGCAAGAGGAGCTAAGACACTTAACTTCGAGTTACGAAGATGCTAAAAGACAAATACAAGTTCTAAGCAAGAAGTCTAATTTAACTTCAGAACATGAAATATCTTCCAAAAATGAGCTATTACAAAAGGCTCAGAAGCTGACAAATGAACTGGAAATTAATAAAAATAAATTAAAGTCATATGATATGTTGGGAAAACTAGGCTTCTTTCAGTCCGTAGCACCTGCAGAAGATTCAGCAGATCAATTAAATTTACGGAAAGCTTTGACATTTGAAGAAAAGGTTTCAATTCCTAAAGTTTCTTTAAACAAGACTGATAAATGTGATCCTGAAAGTAATGAAGAAAGATTGAAAACACATTTTTATCAAATTTTCCATAAAAACAAGAAGTTGGGAGATGAACTTCAGAAATTAAACGAAATATTGACCCAGAAAGATGAACAAATAAGGGTTGCTCAAAGTGAATTAAAATTAATGAAGGAAGATGCAAAACATCATGTAAATTCGTCAATCAAACTTTCTCAGAATAATCTGATTTTGGAAGAAAATACTTATTTAAGACTCAATTTAGAATGTACTCGAAGCGAGAAGGAAAAGCTGAAAAGTACAATAAAAATGTTGCTGGAAAAGGAAAAGAAAAATGAAGCTAAAAGCAATCAAATGCTAGAAACTTGTAGAGAACAATATTTAAAATCTCATGAAAATGCTATTAGTAAAATGAAAAGCGAATGCGAGACATTGGTCAGTTCTTGTAAGAATAAGTTAGTTGATACGCATGAGAATTATGAGAAGCTTCGGTGTGAAAAAATTAAACTCTCCGAAGTATGTAACGTAGATAGCACTAAGGAAAAAGATTTAATCATAGAAACATTGAAAATGAGTTTGGCAAAATCGTTTGAGAGAATTGAGGATATGGAAAATAAATATAAATCGAAAATTGAAGATTTAGAATCTAAATTAAATGCTTCAGATAATAACGATAATTTATCAATTTCTGAGTGTGTTGCACTCTATGAAATAAAAGAGAAAAATAAACAGCTTCTTATTGAAAATCAAAAACTTAAAGAAGTTATTAAATTGAAACCTGATAATGAAAGAGAAAATAACTTGAGTATACATCAGATTCAATTGAAAAAACGAGGATTTAACGAAAATTCTGATGCTGAGTTCAGAGGATTTAAGAAATTATATGAAGATCAAAAAATTCAAAACGAAAAACTGAAGTATTCTCTTAATAAGGAACTAGAAGAAATAAAAAATAAACTTTCAAATAACTTAATGTCTGAAAAAGATAAAGAAATTAAACTGTTGAAAACAAATATTTGTGATTTAGCGGCAAAACTAAATAACATGAAAAAAATTTGTGAATCAAAATTAAATGACGTAAAGGAAAAATATGCAGAATTGTTAAACTACTCATCAGACTTAGCAATATATTTGGGTAAATACAGGATTGAGAGTACTACGGAAAAGAAAAAGTATGAAAAGGAGGTGCAAGATCTGAACCAGCAACTTAGAATAGCGAATGCGATGAATGGGAAGCGAAAAACCGTGCAGTACACGATAGAGTAGCAAAGTTAGAAGAGGAGTGTAAAATTCATGTAAAAGAAATATTTAATAAACAGATTTTGACAATGAGTTTCCGGTGACAAGGCAGAATATCATCAATAGAAAGGATAATTTTCAGTTCTCAATAAAATTAAAATGTTTTCCCGAAGAATCGATGCCTTAAATCTACATTAAAATATCATGTTGATGAACTTGAAGAAGTTCGTCAAAATTTAATAAAAATATACATCGATTTTGATGATACGGGTTAATATATATATATATATATATATATATATATATATATATATATATATATATATATATATATATATATATATATATATATATATATATATAGTTAAAAAAATATATATATATATATATATGGTATATACATATATATATATATATTATTACATATATATATATATATATATAGTTAGCAAGCATATATATATATATATATATATATATATATATTATATATATATATATATATATATATATAGTACAATTGAATAAATATATATATATATATGTGTAAATTTTTATATATATATATATATATATATATATGGATAGACAGGAGTACGGGGATAGAGTGATGTGTGTGGTTCTACATAAATATATATATATATATATATATATATATATATATATATATATATATGGGGGAAACAAAACCCAATATTTTTTTTTTTGTAAAAATCAATAAAAACATTTTTTTATTTCTTTTTATTACCTTTAAAATCAATATTTAATTTTTTATTATATTGTATTTATATTATTTATACTAATGTTTTATAATTTTTAATCCTAAATATTATTATTAAGAAAAAAATTAATAATTTTAAAACCAAGGCATTTTTTCACTTTTCTTGTTCAAAACAATTTGGATGATTTTCAATTATATATATATATATATATATATATATATATATATATATATATATATTTTATATATATATATATATATATATATATATATATATATATATATATATATATATATATATATATATATATAACATATTTTGGTTGTATTTCCTAACATACACCAGAACCGAATAGTAGTAGTAGTAGAACATGATTCAAGTCGAAAAGAAAGCCTCCTTTTACCGTCACCTTTATACCCTTAAGTGAGAACTCTTCAGAGTCAGAAAAATCCACCCTAGAGGTTTCACGAAAATGCGCCAGACCCTCACTGTGGTATCTCGTCAATGTATGGTTCATTAACTGGGCAATGCCCACAACCATACCCACGTCACAAAGCCCTGCCATTCACACCTATTATGCACCTTTCTTCTCGCCTCTGCCAAACTCTCATTCCTCTCCTTCAGGCATTCCTTTACTGACTCAATCCACTTTTTCTTCGGTCTCCCAACCGGTTGAATCCCAGCACACGCACCACTATACATCCGCTTAACTAACCGACCATCATCCATCCTTTCCATATGACCAAACAAACCATCTCAATGTACTCTCGCTTATTCTCTTATTTACTCCTTTCTTCAGACCACACAACTCTCTAATGCATTCATTTCTCATTTATCAATTTTTCTCACACCTAACACGCCCCTAAGTACCTTAGATCTATACCTCTTAATCCAAACCATAGTTTCATTTCTATACATTAACATAGGCAATAACACTGAAGACTAAGTCTCTTTACATTCACCTGGGATTAAAGCTCTATATTTTCCTACCATTGACAACTTTCTTACTACACTCTGCATCATCCGTTCCCTTTTCATCCAACGTATATCCTAAATATTTAAACTCAGACACTTGTTCCAGTTGCTCACCATCTAACATAACGTCACAACGCGGACTTCCCTCACCCACTAAAATAACCTTACTCTTATCTACTTTTACTTTCAAACTCCTCTTTTACACACCTTGCCAAACCCCTCTACCAATTTTCTCAAACTCTTCCCATTCGCCACACAAAATCGAATCATCCGCATATAATAGGTATAGGGCACCCTTCATTTTCTTCCATTCTCCATCATTCTAACACCTTTCCCTGCCACCCCTACCTCTAATTCTTTCATAACCCCATCCATATATAGATTGAATAACCCGCTATTAATATTAAATCAATCCCTTTCAACATTTTTTCTTACACACGCTTCACTATTGTCATACATACTTTTGATTCCATTCAGAAGAATACCACCAACACCATATATCACTAACACCTGCCACAGAGCTTCACTATTAATCCTATCATACGCCTGTTGCAAATCCATAAAACCTAAATACAATTTATGCTTCTTTCATTTTCTCAATCATTTCACATGTAAAGAATTTGATTCACACATCCTCTATCAATTCTAAAGGCACCTTGTTCTTCACCAACCAGTCCCTCAGTCAATCGACCTACTCTTTCGACCAAAATACCAGCATATATCTTCCCTACAAAACTTAATAAATTAATTCCCTTATAATCCTTACAGTTCCCCTTATATAAGGGTACTATAACTGCTTTCCTCCAATCCCTCGGAACTATATCCTCCAAAAACGCTTTATCACACAACTTTTAAATCCATTCAATCACCATCTCGCCTCCATTCTTGATCATTTCACTAGTAATTCCATCTATGCCTGCAGATTTACCATTCTTCAACTTTCTCAATTTACCCATTACCTCCTCCTTACTAATTACCTCATCCCCAAAATACCTATTCCTTCTTGCGCCATCAAACCCAACACATTCACTATCAAATCTTCATTACTGCCAATGTTATGCGGATTTTCGAAGTGTTCCCTCCACACACTCCTCACATCCATTTCATCAGTTACAAAAGCACCATCACTATTCATTATTCTAAGCAGATTCCCCTTATTCTCATTCTTACTCTTTCTCACTCTTTCTTCCAGAAGAACAGTGCCGGTGAACCTTTAGTCTATTCTCTCCTTCCTGTTCCCCATATTTACCAAATATTTCCTCCTTCTTACGCATCTTTTAGGCTTTTAGTATATTCAACTAGGCTTCTTTTTTAATTTTAACTGCTTGCATCACCTCTTCATTCCACCAGTCACTGTTAACATTCTTACTTTCTACTTTAGCACATCCTCATACTTCTCTTGCACTATTAACAACCGTTTCCTTAATTTGCGTCTAGATTTGTTCAGTTTCAACTTGTTTTCATTCAACTAATTTACTTGGAAGCGCTCTTTAATACTTATACTCATTACCTTGTTCGCAACTTCTCACTCTTAATTCTTCCCACTTTCTTCCTTATCATCATCCTCACCACCCAAGCCCCCACTATTTTAATCTTATATAAAATAACATAATGATCCGATAATTCCATCCCTAACCCCCTCACTGGTTTAATATCCAAACATACTCAACATGTCCTTCTTCACCAACACAAAATCAATCATACCTTTCCCTTCGACACCATATCTACCTATACCAACTCTAGTATACTTATGAATACTCTTGTGTTTAAAGAAAGTATTACTTACACAAATACCTCTCTCCTCACAGAAATCAATCACCTTCCTTCCTTTCGTTCTCATTTTCTCCCGTCACTCCAAAGTCACCTGTTTTATACCATCCCTTTTTTGATCACCTATCCAGCCATTTAGGTCACCCAACACAATCAATCTGAAGCTCCTACTCACCCCATCCGTAACATCATTCAGATTATCCCAAAAAAGCACACTCGCCTCAACATCACCCTCAGATGGACCATATGTCACAACCACACATACCTTGACCTTTTCCAACTTAAATTTAACCGTTAGAATTCTAGTACTCACAACAAACAAAATCTACCATATCTCTGTCCCATAGGTCACCACTCATCAGAATCGCAACTTTTTCTCTCCCCTCTCATTCCTTTCTACACCAGAAAACACACATTTCACACCACACCACTCATCTTCACCGTTTCCTTTCATCTTTGTTTCAGTCACATCGAGCAAATCAAATTTACCCTTTCTAAATACATCCATCACCGCTCTCCTTTTCTCCACCTCATTTATTCCTCTGACAATCCATGTACCAATACTACTCATACATTTCCACCGAAAGATCACGACCTTCTCCGAGGCCTGCATTAGCATTCCTGGAAAGAGATAAGTGGTAGTATTTAGCCAACCCAATTGCCACTGTCCCTTTAGTCGCCTTCTACGACACGCATAACATACGCTGTGGGCAATTCTTTATCCCCACACACAGGGATGTAAGGTAATGTCTGAAAGGCGTTGTCCGAAAGAGGAGTGTGGATATGAACGCAAAGAGAAAGGCGAACCATTGGGTACTGGAATGTCATGGGAAATGTCCTACACACCATAAGCCCAATGGGAGGTACTTTCATCGCTTAGAGTGCCCTACTCTCTCTCTCTCTCTCTCTCTCTCTCTCTCTCTCTCTCTCTCTCTCTCTCTCTCTCTCTCTCTCTCTCTCTCTCTCTCTCTCTCTCTCTTTTCTCTTTCTTCTCTCTTTTCTCTTTTCTTTTCTCTCTCTCTCTCTCTCTCTCTCTCTCTCTCTCTCTCTCTCTCTCTCTCTCTCTCTCTCTCTCTCTCTCTCTCTCTCTCTCTCTCTCTCTCTCTCTCTCTCTCTCTCTCTCTCTCTCTCTCTTTTTTTCTCTTCTTCTCTTTTTTCTCTCTCTCTCTTTTTTTCTATCTCTCTATCTATCTATCTATCTATCTATCTATCTATCTATCTATCTATCTATCTATCTATCTATCTATCTATCTATCTATCTATCTATCTATCTATCTATCTATCTATCTATCTCTATATATATATATATATATATATATAGTATATATATATATATATATTTATATATATATATATATATATATATATATATATATATATATATATAGTAAAGTGGCGTGACAGAATAGAAGAGCACCGTACCTGGGTGGCTCTATTTGATAGACATTTAATGAAAAGAGGAGCTGTTCTCGGAAACCGAGCGAGTGGAGTTTAAGGAGAACCATAGTTCACGTTGGGTCATAAGACACCAAGAACTATCCCACCAGTTGAGAAGGCTTCCCACGTTTTGTTTCAGTTTTAACAAGGGATCCGCGGTCGAACGATTTTTGCGGAAACCAAACTGGAAGTGTTTGAAAAAGCTTGGCGACTCTCCAGAACAGGAAGAAGAAGGTCTCAAACCATTTTCTCCATTAATTTACAGGTATGACAGGTCAGTGAAATTGGTCCTTGGTTGTTCGCCAACTTCGGATCTTTTCCAGGTTTGGGAATAGGGATTACAAAAGCTGTAGTCCAAATAGATGGAAAAGAGGATTCTATCCACATCCTGTTATACAGATCCAGAAAAAACGCTGATGCAGAGGGGTGAATATGACGGAGCACTACATAAGATATCATGTCTGGGCCAAGGGCACAGTCTTTGCAATTCGCAGTGCAGTTTGAAACTCTGCAAGTGTAAAAGAGGTTATAGGTTTGATCTTCCCCTTTCGCTGTTGAAAAGTCTGGCGGTGCAGTGTTAATTCTCAATTTTTGAAAAGTTTCAGGGTGGCGGAAAGAGCTGGAGTGGCTAATAAAACTATAATCTAATGCATCTGCAACAGCTGCTGGAGCAGAGATCGTATCGGTTATATCAGACCCGTAACGGAGGGTTGTGGGTGAAGAATTGTTGGAGCGACAAAATATTTTCTGTGCAACTTTCCACACTAAAGAAAGGGGAGTTGTGGAGTTGACAGTCGAAGTATAAGTTCGAAAGTATTGTTTACGTGTTTGGCGATTAATTCGACGAGATCTCGCCTCGGCCGCTTTAAAGACAATCATGTTTGAGGTGGTGAGGGTCCTTTTTGTATCGCCTGTAGAGTTTTTTCTTTCCATGTTAGCTTGTGCACACTCTTGGGACCACCAAGGGGTTACCGAATGGCTACCTGATAAAAATTGCGGGAAGCAAGCTCCGCTGCTTTTATGATAACTTGCTGAAAGAAGTTAAAGGCATCATCAACAGTCGGAAACCGCTTGTTGAAGGGAGAAAGTGGGATAGCTGTAGCCTGATGAAAAGGAGCCCACTCCGCTCGGTCATAACGCCAGCTGGAATTAGGTTTTAACATTGGGCTCGGTGCAAGTTCATTTAAAGCTATTGGGTAATGGTCATTTCCGTATAAGTAATCAAAGCGGACCAGGTGAAGCGATCCATAAGAGAATGGAGTAAAAGGAAATATCTATGCAGGAAGAAGTGTGTGTATCTAAACGTTCATATGTAGGGAGTCCTGTGTTAAGGCATCCCAGATCCCAGGGAAAATGGGGTTAGGAGATCAACAAGGATCTTAGACTTAGACGAGGTGACTGAGTCGCCCCATAAGGGGTGACGAAGATTATACTCTCCAGTATAAAAACCGGAGTGGGAAGCTGCTTAAAAAGGTCGGCTAAGTTAGTCTTAGTAAAAGTCGATCGAACAGATAGGGAGATCAATAGACAAATGAATACATGCTGTCACTGCATGAAGTTTAGTTCGAAGGGGTATTGGAGAATAGGGAATAGACTTATGAATGAGAATTCCTACGCCTCCTCTATCATTGTGACCTCTTTCTATAGAAGTTAGCGGTGATTTTGTGACGCTGAATAAAGTTCGCATAACATAGGTTAAGTTCGTGCAAACGATAGGTACTTTTGTGTACAAACATTAACACCTGAACATTTACTGAGTATTAGGAGTATAGCCACGACATCTCCATTGAAGAAGGTAATCATCCTATGTTATATGAATAGCGTGAGGATAGTTCCTTTGATACAATTGTTTTGTATTAGGGTAATATTTGAGTGCCCAGATGGGGAGGAAAGGCTGAGACGTGGGTCCTGACGAGGATGAGCAATAAATCCTGGTGGTAAGGAATAGTCGTACAACAGAGATTTTGGTTGTACGACCGGTTTTGGGAGGGGGTTTTCTGTGGTATTTGGTGGAGGGACTTTGCCATGAATGCGAAATAAGTTGAGTTCAAACCAAGTCCATGTTATGTGGACTTTTGATCGTTGGAAGAGCAAACTCAGGTGCTGATTTCTGGGAAAGGAAGCGATATCAGTATCTGGCAAGCAAGCAGATTCAGAAAAGTGTAGAGAATATGGAGCTGTTTCCATGGAAACGGGAGAGGAAGGTGTTACCGGAAAAGTGTCATCTTTTTGAGAGGGTGTTCTAGTAGCGATATTGGGATCCATTTGGTTACGAAAGTCTGATGCTGGAGACTTTGTCAATGAGTCATCAGGTGGGCTATTTTGGGAGACTATACAATTTGAGTTGAGAGGGGGAAATTTCTGGGTCTCCTTTCGTGTCACCATCAATCCAGAACGTTTTGAGCGTTTGCGGCGTTTGCGTTGAACGATCTTCCATTCACTTCCTTCGGAAGCGCATTTCATCCGCTAAGGCATATAATCCTTTAGGGAGTGATGAGATAGGAAATTCGGAAGAAAAGTTATAGGAGAATTCAGAAGAACTTGGAAGAATCCTGCAAGCTATCAGAGGATTGGTTGGTAGGTTGTTCGACAGCTGTGGTTGCTTGGGTAAAATCTATTGATGTCAATGCTTTTGTTTCAGGGATCGACTTATGGCGAGGTTTCTTCTGAGTTGCATTTTTTATATCTGTGGTCAGTGTGTTCTGCTTTAGAAATTCAGATGTTTTATATTTTAGCGAGTAATCTTTGCCTTGGTGCTTATTTGTTTCTGTTTAGGGACTTTTTCAGTTGGAGTGATGGTGGGAGACAGATTAGGGGACAAAGACGCAGGCCTCTTACGTGAGTTTGGTGAACTCGTCGGGAGGGTATGGGGCAGAGTTTCTTGGCAGGAAATGCTCTCCAAGCTATGTGGAGGATGAACAGACTTAGTTTCATTGATGATCAGTTGAAATCTAGCACTCGGGGTAGGACTGTTGGCGGTATTTTGGGAGGGAGATTGGATTGACGGCTGTTTTTTGACTATTTGAATAGTCGGCAATATAGGCAGTGCAGCGAACAGGTTACAGAAACTACTCGGGCCTCGCTGGGATTTGAGGAAGAGTTCTACTGGAATGGAGTTGTGTCGGTGGATTGACACCAGGAGACGGGAGGGCTGCTGCAATTACAGCATAGGATTTCCTTGATCTTGTAGGATATTTGTCTTTGAGGTGGTGTATGCCATCTCTCCTGATCAATTTTTATATGGTGCATAAATCCCAAACCACCTGTTCAAACAGGTAAGACGGTCATTTAAGGAAAGAGGCACTGTGGGGTCCTCCGCAGTTTTTGCAAAGTGGTATATTTTCAAAAGGAATGTGAAATTCTTATCCACAGACCGCTCATATATCATGCGGTCCTCTACAGTATTTCAAGGGATGACCAAACCGCTGGCATTTAAAGCAACGTCTGGGTCGGGGAATTAACGTAGGAACAATGCAGCTTGCATACCCTATTTTCACCTTAGTTGGTGGAAAAGAGGCGTTAAAGGCCAGTAGTAAACGAAGGTTTGGGGTGTCAGGCGAGTCCCGAGGTGGGGGAAATCTGTTAACCTTACTAACAGGAAATCTTTTCTGCTGTAGATTTCTTAGAACGACAGCAATATCTTTGTCTTTCTATTCTAAAGAGTAAATATTGTCTTTGGATGTGTTTCTTATTTCATTAGTAGTGTAAATAAGAGGGATGGTTCCAAGAGAAATTAAGGATGACAAGATGGAACTTTGATTTTGGGTAGCAGCTTGAACGAGAAGAGACCCATTCCTCATTAACGTGATTGTTGGGAGGGTCTTCAATTCTTAAAGCTTTTTCAAGTGCGTCGCTAAAAGTGATGGTTCTTTGCTCAGTAAGACCTGTGGAGGTGGTGGATCGCAATAAGTAATACATCGGGAATGTTATGTCAGCTGGAGGGGAGCAGGATATGGAGTAAACAATTGAGAACGACTAGGAAGGGGGCACATTTTCTTTCGGGGTTGCTCCAACCTCTTTGGTACTTGGGATGTCGAGGGCATGCCTGGTGACTGATCCCTGAGGATAGACAGATACCTTCCAGGTGTAGTGGAGGGAACCACGGCATTAATATTGGAAGTGCAATTCAGAAGAGTAAGTCCATTAATCAGTGCTGGTGGTTCGGTAATCGTTAAATCCATCAAACTCAGAGGCAATGTAAGGTTTTCCATCGTATATTAAATCAAAGGGATCCCCCCTCATGGGTGTCGAATCCTATGAGATTTGTGCTCGGAGGACCGCGCTAAGAGGGGTCAGGGAAAATGATCCAAACTTGGTGCTAGGTCCTTCAAGGCGAATTACAAACATATTATTAAGAATGAGGGGATAGGACAGGCTGGACACCTGCTGATGTCGCCTTGAAGGGAACTCGATTGCTTTAAAACTGTTCTTGAACTCAACTTTTTTGGGTTGGGGGATGGCTCAGTCGTAAAGCATCGAACATATTGTTCTCATTTCGCAACAAACGGTGGTTCAATCCAGGAGAAGGCAGTAATTTTTTACCTTAACACTTTATGTTCTTTGTTTAAGATCTAAATAATAAATTGCGATTATGCAAATATTTAACAACTACATATTATTAAGAACGAGGATAGGACAGGCTGGACACTGATGTCGCCTTGAAGGGAACTCGATTGCTTTAAAACTGTTCTTGAACTCAACTTTTTGGGCTGGGGGATGGCTCATCGTAAAGCATCGAGCATATTGTCCCCATTTCGCAACACGCGGTGAACCCGGAGAAGGTAGTACTTACCTTCCACTTTATGTTCTTGTTTAAGATATATATATATATATATATATATATATATATATATATATATATATATATATATCTATATATATATATATACACATACATATATATATATATATATATAAATATATATATATATATATATAGTTATATATATATATATATATATATATATATATATATATATATATATATATATATATATATATATATATATATATATATATATATATATATATATATATATATATATATTTCTGCACCTCTCTCTCTCTCATTGAAGCGCACATTCAGGGTTCTTACCGTTTAATTTAAAACTAATAAACCTTCTGTAGGTTTAACTTTGCTGCTTCTCATTCTTTAATCACAGATCCTCTGTCTTTAGGAACCACGGTCACTCTTCTAACTTCAAAATGTTATGTTTCTTACTTTAAATCTCGGAATCAATGTTGAATTAATCCTACTTAATACTAAGAACTTTTTCTCCTTAGAAAATGCAAAGACTTTTATTTTGGTCCATTTTCCTCATGCTCTTTTGACATTTTACTAAAAACGCAAACTAAAATTTGGCTTTTTCCTCTTCCTCTACTCTAGTTTCTTCTGACGGCATTACAAATGACTTTACGTTCTACTAAAGCTTAAAACTCTTCTCTTATACCTTTGCCTAAAATGCCACTTTAGATAATTCCGGAGCTAGCCCTCCTTCTAACCCATTTTTAAGGTTTGATTTCTGTTTTCTCTGAACTAGCTTAATACTAAGAAAGCGTGCGGTCGAACGGTATCCTATCTATTCTTGAAACTTAAGTTTCCGAGCTATTATACGGTATATATATATATATATATATATATATATATACATGGGCGTAGGCAGGATTTCGTTTAGGGGGGGGCGGTTGAGGATATTTAGATATATATATATATATATATATATATATATATATATATATATATATATATATATATATATATATATATATATATATATATATATATATATATATATATATATAGGCTATTTATAAGATGTTTACTCCAGGAACGAAAATCAATAAAAAATGTAACTTAATTTCAATGATTTGAGGTTAAATACATTAGTACATACTGGATTTTCAAATGTAATTTAATTATTATTAAGAAAAATTAAAAAGAAATTGACATATATTTTTTTGTGCTTCACACCTATAGTCTTATAAAAATGAGTAGCTTTGGCCGTGCTTAGGCTATTTATTTCAGTTTAAATTTGATGAATGTATACGTAAGGTTTGTAACAATAATAAATTGATACTTGATATTTTTACAGAACTGGGGCGGCCTGGCCCCTCATCATCTCTCTACCCGCAGAGGCCTGCTCGTAAGCTCGTGGGTCCGGGAGTTTTTTTAAATAAAAATACCATAAATTATAATAATAATCGAAAATCAAATAATAAAATGAATGAACTTAAAAAAATATTAAAGTTAATAAATAATAATAATAATAATAATAATAATAATAATAATAATAATAATAATAATAATAATAATAATAATAATAATAATAATAATAATAATAATAATAATAATAAAAATCTTTGTTAATTTCTTAAAAACTAAAAATGCAAATAACGCTAATAAATAATAGAAATTGCAGTAATAAAGAAAAGGCCCGAAATTCGTTGTTTTTCTTATCGAAAATTTCCCCCGTATAAATGGAGTCAACATCTTATAAATGTCCATATAGATATATATAGTGATATATATATATAAAGATATATATGTCTCCATATATATGTACTTATAAACAGTCTATAAATATATATATATATATATATATATATATATATGTGTGTGTGTGTGTGTGTGTGTGTACGCAAGATTTGACTTATGGGTTATATCACAGTATAAAAAAGCTTATAAAATAAATAAAATAACAAGTCTACAACAGTTGTAATTAAAAATTTGTGTCATGAGGTGAGTAAAAATAAAAATACCTATTTGAGAAACGTAAAGTAATATTTATGGTGGTTGGCTAGTACTGAGTCCTGAGTGGTAACTAATATTAAATCTAAACTAGCATTAGACGCCTTGAATTTTCAGCAAATTTCTTACATTTGTTTCCAACTCGTTCATTTTTTCACTTACTATTTTTTATGAATACTTATCCTACATAGTCCATCAAGCCTGTCTTTCTTCATTGTTTTCTTAGCCAAGTCTTTACTCTTCGTAGAGTGCTGAAAGAATCTTTCAATAGTACTGATTGAACACGGTAGCACCATTGCAATTAATAGACAGGTTTTTAATTTGAGGAAGAGGTCGGCTTCTTTAATAACTTTAGTAAGTTCCAAGTCTTTCAACTTTTGCTTATCTATTTTTTATCCAGACACAAGGTATACCATAAGTCATTTCGGTATCAATTTTATTGACATCAAGATTATAAAATTCTGAAAAACATTTACTTTCTCACGCAAACTACTCACGGGAACACCTAACATAAGAAACGGATGCAAATGAAAAGATAAAATGCTGGCACGTTGTTTTCTGAAAATCTAGTTTCTAAAGAGGCAAGATAAGAAACAAGTGCAGAACGCTTCCAATATTCAGCAGAAATTTCAGCAGGATGATTTGCTTTATGTTGTTGAGATTGTACTTTTCTAGGTGGTGCAAGTTCTACTAAGAACTCAGCAGTAATAACATTGGCGGATAAGAGCAGATCAGCAGTTTTGCATTGGTCTTTGACAACCTTCAAAATTCTTTGGATATGATCAGAGTACTGCTTAAGGTAAATATTTTTTGTTTGAATAATGTTAACCACTAGTTCATCTAAATCATAATATTTTATTACGGAAGAGGTAATAATGAAATTGGGGCTTGTTGCCGAACAGAATAATAGAAAAGCTGTTTTTCTTGTTTAATTGTTGCCATCAACAATTTTTATCATATATGTATGGAAAATAGCAATACTATGATATTTTGTTCAACGGGTTTCACAAAGTTTAGCCAAGTTGGGCATGTATTTTCTTAGGGTGACGTCTCTGTAAAAGTTTGTCTTTTATTGTGGCAATAGTTTTTCAAATTTGAATAATGTTTAGTCATTAAGCCGATGGCTTACACAGTGAAAATATAATCTTTTTTTCATATTTTTCCCGCAGTTTCTTTTGAACCCTATGTTCTATCCTGCCAATGCTGCGCAGCTGTCGTACCCATGACCAACGCATAGTCTCGGCTTCAAACCTTTCTAAAAACAATTCAATCGTTTTGTCCATGGTTCAAGAACTTCAAGAACTTCAAACTCCAGAATAAATTCCTCTCGAACAGTCATTTTTTCAAAATCGAAAACCTTAATGCTATAGATAATTGTTTATTGCCTGTCAAATCCTCAGTTTCATCGGTCAATATGGAGTAGACACAAAAAATTTTTTGCAACCGCGACAATTATGTTTTTTATGATACTCCACTACCAAATTGATTCGCTCATTTTGAATCATCGGAGACGTCCAGACGGCATTCTCCTTCCTTTGAATATGTTCTTTCAATTCCACATCACCACATTCTATTCGCCTTAATTTAATCAGGTCTTCAAAATTCCCTCATGCAGGTCTTTACCAAGGTAAGTCATGGGTTCCGAAGAAAATTAAACTCTTCAAAATATCAGTACTATTTCTTTTCTGCAAATATTTTATTATGTGTTGTCTTCAACTGAATATCAACGGGTACGCTTCTTCCGTGATTGATTTAACAGCTTCTTGGCAGCCGCCAAATGCTATCGACTTACTGAGAGTTCTAGCGGATAATAATGCCAGAAGTTACTGTATAAAAGCACAAAGCAAGTTGACTTAAACCAATATGAAAAGGAAAACAAATTAAAACTTTAGAAAAAAATATATATAGTACGTTTATAAACATTAATTAGTAATTACTACTTCATTATCTATCGATTACTGTATTTTTTTCAGTTTTTCAAACCTTTAAAACGTCGTCTGGCAAACATAAGGTTCATAATTTTTTCGCCAAGATAGCAAGCCCACACCTGCCCATTCCCATTCATTTCTATATTTATATATTACAGTTATATATATATATATATAGTATATATATATATAGTATATATATATATATATATATATATAGAGCATATATATATATATATATATATATATATATATATATATATATTAATATATATATATATATATATATATATATATATATATATATATATATAGTATATATATATACATATATACAGTGGAGGCAAAAAAAAATCTTTACATTTTTGTGACTAGAAAGTCGTTGGCCCACCTGATGATAGATTCCTAAGCAGCCTCCGGAAAAGAAACGCCACTTTATCATGACAACGCTTCATCTCTCTTCAACATCAAACATCCTCTCTATTGAATGTGGTTCTCAAGACACTCACTCACCCCTTCAATATATATATATAATATATATATATATATATATATATATATATATATATATATATATATATATATATATATATATATATATTAGTTATATATATATATATATATATATATATATATATATAAACTTCAACTTTTCCTTCTTGGTGGAAGCGTGCTTTCATTCAACCTGCGCCGAGAAAGGAGGACCCCTCTCATCCCTCTGACCATCGGACTATTGCTTTAACTGCTTATTTTTTTTTCAATAGATTTCGAATTTATCATGAAAACGAAGATTTGCAAATATTTAAATTCTTCTAATTTTATCTCTGATCGCATATATGAGACGAAAGGAGAGCTATTCTGGTAATCATCTTTTCCTTTCATGTGACTCTTGGTCTCCTGTTTTCAGGCATTTCGGTAAATCTTTTGTTTGAAGCGTTATATCAAAAAACTTTCTATAAGAGTCTACATTAAAGTTTTGAGTCCTAAACTTCTCTCTTTCACTATACAACCCTCTCTCTGATTTTCTTTCCAGTCGGATGACGGAAAGAGATAAAGAAAGATACAAAGATCAGAGGGTAATAGGATTCTTACGTGTGAGTCCACAGATGTATCTGGATTAGTAATTTTGATTGTTTTTGTTTGATATAACTTTGAGAAAAAAAATTGAAGAAGATTTTCTTTTGTGTGAAAGTTTGGATAAAAATTGAAGATTTTCTTTTGTGTGAAAGTTTGGATAAAAATTGAAGAAGATTTGCTTTTGTGTGATAGTTTGCAACTCCACACCACATGAAATAACATATTTAATTGAATTGATAAATTTATGAAAACCCATGATATAAGGGAGGAGGACAAGAATCAGAAAGATCAACACCAGTAAAGCGATTCTTATGATAGCCATACTGGCGATCAGAGATAAGATTAGGAGAATTGAAGTGTTTCCAAATCTTTCTGTAAAGAATAGATTCGAAAACCTTAGAAAGAATTGAGAGAGATTTGGCCATGTTGAAGGGGTGAGAGTGGTTCCCTTTTTTTAGGAACATGCTGAATGAGCGAACGTTTCCGGCAAGAAGGGATAGTCGAAGTAGGAAGACAGAGAGGGAATAATTTACCAACGCAGGATGCAAGCTTGAAAGCACATGTCTTGGGAGTCACAGGAGGAATACCATCAGGTCTGTAAGCCTTCTTAGTGTTAAGCTCAGAGTAAGCAGAAATAACACCTTTAGAATGAGTTGGAGGGAGGTGGAGAAGGAGGAATAGCACCGGAATCGTCTAAGGTAGAATTAAAAGCAAAGGTTTGAAAGAAGAGTTCATACTTAGTGGAAGGTAAAACGGCAGTTGTGCCATCGGAAGATACTAAAGAAGGGAAAGAGGAAGAAGCAAAGTAAGAGTTAACATTTTTGTTTTGCAAAATGTCAGAAAGGACGTGAGGAAGAGGAACCAGTAAAGATTATTGCATTTTCTACTAAGAAAAGAATTTTTAGTGTCATTGGGACTAGATTTTGCACGAGTCTGAATGAAATATAAGTTCTGTGGGTTTCTGGAGCTTGAAGAAGGCAGTAATTCCTAAGGACAGCTTCCCTGTTGCGAATCGCACGAGAACAAGCGGAGTTAGACCAATTTTTCTAGGTTAGTTGAAGGTAAAAGATAATGAGATATGCGCCTCCATGCCAGAGAAAATTACCTCGGTAATGCGCCCCTCCCACGGAAGCAGTAGTCATTCCATGGGAAATCAAAGAAATACAACTGCAAGCCCGACTAGTTAAGCTAACTGAAGTGTCAAAAACATTTTCTTGCCGTAATCAGGGGCCTTTTTGAGGATAACTTGAAGAGACAGAACAGAAAACAGGTATTAGAGAATGATCAGAGGAACCCAGATGAGGAAAGAGTTTAACAGAATAAGGAGAAGGATTAGAGAAGAGAGGTTGGGTAATGGTCGAGAAAGTTGGGTTAATCTATAAGACGATCAGGGATGCGGGTAGGGAGCCACTAACTATTCTCGAGGTCATTCTGATAGAAAAGCAGGTGCGTTTACCAACCACATCTTGATAATTAGGAAAACCCAGTTGGCGAACACTTTTCGAAATCTCCAAGAATGATTTCAGAAAAATGTGAAAAAGAGAGAATGTGTTCTAATTTGGAGTCTAAGTAGACAAAAATTTTTGGATAGTCAGTTGAGTTAGGAGACATAAGCAGAACAGATGAATTTAGTAATAGATAAGAGTGGTTAGCTTGAGCCTTAAGGTAAGAAATTCGGAAAACTCCAAATCAGAGACACGGGAACGAACAATATAATTGCGCACATATTCACAACAACCGATTTTGGCTGAAAATTGAGGATTAGGGACATTAAGAGAGAACATAATAAGGTTTGCTGTCGGAACTCTCAAACATCTGAGATTTGGTTAAGAATAAGAGAACAAGTTTAGAGGAGGAGAGATGATGTTCAACATAGTGGAGATTAGATTTAAAACCGCGAAGGTTGACGAAATTTATGAAGAAAATAGACCGTACATCAAAACAGGCCGGCCATTCCGTGACGGCACCAACCCCACCACCAGAGGCGTGAACTCCAAAGTGGTGATGTGGGTATGGGTGGATGAAGAGTTATTTTAGGAACCTATCCCTCAAGGCTGATTAACAAACACTGATTAACTATACTTTCAAATTACTGCTTATAATCACACCTAAATCTTTTTCTTGGTCCACAGATTCTAGCCAATCCCCATTCATATCGTAGTTAAAACTTTTATTTGAGTAACCAAGGTGAAGAACCTTACACTTTTTACTATTAAAATTCATTTGATACTTTTCTGCCCACCCAAGAAGTTTATCAAGATCATTTTGAATCTTTATACATCCTTAATTTTTCCTTACTGAGGTAGCCACTTTGGTATAATATAAACCTTACATTTAGTCCCTGGTCGAAATCAGTTATATATATGAGGAACAATAGTGACCTCAGCACTGAACCCTGTTGGACACCACTCTTCACTATATATATATATATATATATATATATATATATATATATATATATATATATATATATATATATATATATATATATATATATATATATATAAGGTTATATATATATATATATATATATATATATATATATATATATATATATATATATATATATATATAGTATATATATATATATATATATATATATATATATATATATATATATATATATATATATATATATATATATGAAAAAACTGTAACTGAATTCAATAACTATATCTGAGTTTATAAAATCAAAGCGAAACATTTCGGAAAAACTATGGAGTCGTTGATAATCGGAAATAACTATCGATTATCGTAAAAATAAAAATACTATCAATGTATCGATAATAATCGAAAAAAACTACCTATAGTTTTATGCATCTCTAGTAGGTTTGAGAATGAATTGATAGAAGTTCGTTGTGAAACATTTTCCTAGAAACTGCGATTTGATTTTAAAATAATATTAATAATAATAATAATAATAATAATAATAATAATAATAATAATAATAATAATAATAATAATAATAATAATAATAATAATAATAATAATAATAAGTTCTGTGGGCAAATTTTCAGTAAGTGTATATATATATATATATATATATATATGTTTCTTTACATATATATATTATTATATATATATATATATAGTTATATATATATATATAGTATATATATATGTATATATATATATATATATATATATATATATATATATATATATATATATATATATATAGGTCAGCCTCTAGAAGAGCCACAATCCATATCTCAAAAACTACAACAGCTACCAGGAAAAGGAATACATTGCTGGAAAGCTGTTAAAAAAAAAAAAAAAAAAAAAAAAAAAAAAAAAAATATATATATATATATATATATATATATATATATATATATATATATAGCATATATATATATATATAAATATATATATATATATATATATATATATATATATATATATATATATATATATATATATATATATATATATATATATATATATATATATATATATATCACAAAAAAAAAAATATACAGCGAAAAAAAATATATTTTTAGAATCCTGTTTAAATTTCAGTTAAAAAATAAAAATAAAAAATTATTGTTAATAATTATAGTAATATGATTAGAGAGCCTATTTAGAGACCTTTTATTGGTTACTTGTTAAAATAAATAGACTTTCTATTAAATTTTGCTTTTTTTTTTAACTAAAGAATACCCCAAGGGTATACCGCACCGATGGTAGGAGTCAAGTCTGGCCTGGGGAACTACGGGTGCGGCCCCTCCGGGGAGGGTCTCCGGAACCCCCGCTCTTTGGTATTTGGGTATCGCGGGGTTCCTCCGCCCCTCCCCTACGGGGAAACGTCCCCTGTGTTCGTCGGCTCGAGCCCCCTAAATTGCCGTGTAATACCTTTACAAAAAATATATATATATACTATGTCCCAGCACCCCCCAAAAAAAAAATAGCCAATTTTATGTTTAATTTTTTTTTTTTTTTTTACATTTTCCTAACCAAAATTTTAGAAGGATTGTACCTTAGTGTGAAAATAAAAAAAAAAAAAAAAAAAAAATCTCAAAAACTACTACAGCGAAAAGGAAT
>JABUQX010139050.1:0-10000 GCA_015478945.1 Trachelipus rathkii | reverse complement strand
TGAAGGCATTATAAAAATTATTTAATTTTACTTACCCTGAGAGCATCCCTTTTAATTAATTAAACAATTTTTCTTTTATTCTGACTTAAAGAGAGAGAGAGAGAGAGAGAGAGAGAGAGAGAGAGAGAGAGAGAGAGAGAGAGAGAGAGAGAGAGAGAGCATAACCCGGAAAGTTTCCAATATTTTACTTATTTCTAGGTTTTCTTTATATATATATATATATATATATATATAGTATATATATATATATATATATATGATAGAAGTATTTATATATGTTTATATATATATATATATATATATATATATATATATATATATATATATATATATATATATATAAAGTATATAAAATCTGATGAAAATAATTAAAACTTGAATCTAAACCATCCAACCACCCATTCATTATAATATGGTCAATGTTTTTCGGATTTTAAGCAGATAAATTAAATTTTTATTTTCCTTTATTTTCTACTATAAAAGTAATAATCCATCTTAAATACAGGTTTAATTCACGATGTCTATAAAAGGGATCTAAAGGTAGGACTCCGTTATCTTTTACAGGGCGAGGGCAGGGTAGGCTATGACCAGTGTTCCTTCTAACATACTTGACTGTCTGGCTGGGTACAGAAAAAAAAAGAAGAAAAAAAAAAAAGAAAATCTGATCAATAAAACATTAATACTGGTCAGAATATAGTTTAGACTCAAGGTAAACAAATTAATTATCCTAAGCATGCAGGTATATAGATTAAATTGTACAGTAGTGGTCTGACTTCACTCTAAAACGAGTTTATTTTACATGATGGGTAATGTGAAGTTCGTTTTTAATGTTTAAGCCGATAGCTTTTTTTAAGCTCCAAAGAAATTTCATGTCTTTTTTTTTTTTTTTTAATTAATGGGTTCTACGCAAATGAGAAAACAAGAAATCCTAAGAATTTTGACGTGTCTATTAAAGCTAAAAACTTATTCATTAATCTGGACACTTTTTACAATTGGTCTCAGGGTTTTTGGTCTCATACAGGCTATAAAAAATAAAATTAGGGCGAGGCTTAACTGATGAAACCACCCCTCCTCCCAGCATGCAAACCTGGTCTCTGAGAAAGCAAATCTCTCTCTCTCTCTCTCTCTCTCTCTCTCTCTCTCTCTCTCTTATATATATAGAGACCACATATATATATATATATATATTAAGATATATATCTATAGTAATATCGTATATATATATATATATATATATATATATATATATATTACTTTTTCTATTATTATTATTATTATTATTTTATTATTATTATTATTATTATTTTTATTATTATTATTATTATTATAGTTTATGCATGGATCGCTTAACAGTTTTATCTGCATTTAAGTTGCTAAATTCAAGCTTTACTTGCAGAGAAATGGCTGACACCACCTTGGTAGAAATTGTGCAAAACTTTGGGACTGTTTTTGCTGTCGTTGGAGCCTTTCTGACGAGTCTGATTGTATTCGGGTGTTGTTATTACTATCGCAAGAGGACGATTCGCCAACAGATACAAGTATTATTATTATTATTATTATTATTATTATTATTATTATTATTATTATTATTATTATTATTATTATTATTATTATTATTATTATTATTATTATTATTATTATTTTTATATTATTATTATTATTATTATTATTATTATTATTATTATTATTATTATTATTATTATTATTATTATTATTATTATTATTATTATTATTATTATTAGTAGTAGTAGTAGTAGTAGTAGTAGTAGTAGTAGTAGTAGTAGTTGTTGTTTTTTATTATAATATTTTGTTGAATATTTATAAGCATATTTTAGTAAAATACCTGCAAAACCTGTAAATTTGTATTTTAGTTTATTTAAAAAAATTAGTGATTTTTTATTGAGAACTAATGTTTTATATTCAATCAAATTATTTATTTATTTATTAATTAATTTATTTATTTATTTCAGTTACAATTTGAAAAAGATTTCGATTTCAACAAAAATGGTTATCCGATGTACATTCGCAAAGGTTTATTTCTTTTTTCCTTTTTTATCATTATTATTATTATTATTATTATTATTATTATTATTATTATTATTGTTATTGTTATTGTTATTGTTATTGTTATTGTTATTGTTATTATTATAATTATAATTATAATTATAATTATAATTATAATTATAATTATAATTATAATTATAATTATAATTATAATAATTATTATTATTATTATTATTATTATTATTATTATTATTATTATTATTATTATTATTATTATTATTATTATTATTATTAACTTATTATCATTTATTTTATTATTATTATTATTATTATTATTATTATTATTATTATTATTATTATTATTATTATTATTATTATTATTATTATTATTATTATTATTATTATTATTATTATTATTATTATTATTATTATTATTATTATTATTATTATTATTTGCAGAAGACCCATCAAGATTTAACATCGATGCAGGAATGGGATCTTACAGTTTCCCTACCTTACGAACAGCAAAAAGAAAATTAAGATTTGAAAAGTATTCCATAATATCAAAAGAGAAAATAAAACAAATTTAGAGAAAATGGATAACGATGATCGTTAACTTTAAAATATTTTTTTTTTTTTATAAATGTTATATATTAAAGTTAAATTTATAAATATATTCAATAATTACATCGGTAATATTAATAAATTATATTTTAAAATATGTATATAAATTTTTAAAGTAATTTTAATAACCTTATTTATAATTTTATTTTAAATGTCGTTTATGATAGAAACAATGTTCTGATTTGAAGGATAAAGAATATTCTCTACTGATGGATCTATAATTATTACTGAAAAAATTATTATTATTTTATTACTTAAAAAGAGAGGCAGAAAAATAAGTTATGCTCGAGCTTAATGTTTTCTGTTATTTTATCTCTTTAAATCTCGAGTCAGAGCTGATACTTTCCTTCAACGGAAATAAAAAGGTGTTGTGTTAGAATTCTACCCAGCAAAAAAGGTCCTGTGGGGAAGCCAACTGGAAATTTATGGACCATATGGAATGGCGAAATTTCCTAGAGAATTCACCAGGATTTTATCCCTTAGGACAAATCCATTTTGAATTTATAAAAATTCCCAAAGGAATTTTTCTGTAGGATAAATCCTAAAAAATATCCTCCAGGATATCGCAGGAAAATTCTAGAACCTGTCCTTCAGGAATTTTCCAATGTCAAAATTATAGGAACCCACATGTCATACTTATTGTTTCCCACATATACAAACATACCCCTATAAAAGTATTTTCTGCTTCTAAACGATAAATTTCTTATCGAATCAGACTTTAAGATCTGTAAGAATTAAAAAAAAAAATTAATTAAAGAAGGAAATAAATGTCAAAATAACATTTAAAACGGTAGCGTGAATGGGTCACGAGGCGTAGGGTCAGGGTTCGATCCCTCTTTCGGATCCTAGGCATTAATTACCTAGAGAAGTTCCCCTCGTTGAATAGGCCCATGACGTATAATATATATATATATATATATATATATATATATAGCAAGTGTGTGTCTCTATATATATATATATATATATATATATATATATATATATATATATATATATATATATATATATATATATATATATATATATATATATATATATATATATATATATATATATATATATATATATATATATATCAGTTGATAATTTAAATGAAATTTTTTTTCTTCTCTACGTCACGAATACATACCAACCTTTAAAATTTTAATGAAAATCATAATAACGACGGTAGATAAAATACAAGGTTTATTCTAATTCGAAAATATAATCTTTAAAAATAAGATGTGAATTTTTATTTTAATATTGTTTACAATTATAAAATATTAACAAAACCGTTTAGCTTTAATATATATATATATTTTTTTTGTAACGTTGGTGTGCTTTGACTTAGTTTTAAAATTTATAAAAGCTCGGAACATTTGCAACCGTGATGTCAAGAAAGTCTGTCTCTTTATACTGAAAGTTGATATCAAATTTGTGATATTTATGTTCTAAAATCTAAACAATACGAAAAAAAAAATTTAATTAAGTGCATTGAATATAAATTAATGGTCAGTTATTTATTGTTACTTATATTATTACAGTTATTACTTGTGAGAGACAAGCAAATTAGGCTTACGTGATAGATCAATAAAAATTGTTTGTGGATAGACTTATGCATATAATAATAATAATAAACTTATTTATAGAATAAAAGAATCAAGAAAAAAGTTTTATTAATATAAAATATAGTTCATAAGGGAAACTAAGGATAATTTTAAAACGTTGCTAGAGTTTCATTTTTAAAATGGAGAAAAATTCGGTTAGTTTATATATATATATATATATATATATATATATATATATATATATATATATATATATATATATATATATATATATATATATATATATTATAAGTATATATATATATATATATATATATAGGTAGTTGTTCTATATTTGAACAGTTCATGCTTTCGAGGTTCAACAAAGCTTGTTCAGAAAGAAAGTTGTTTAATAGTACTTATATGCTTCCAAGCATAATTCCAGAAGCTTTTTGCCACTAAAGAATTTTCTTAAAAACTTAACTTAACTTTACTTTTCTGAACTTAGAAATTTTTTTGAACTTAGAAAATTTTTTCAGAAAATATGAACTGATTCAAATATAGAAAATTTCTCTCCCATATATATATATATATATATATATATATATATACAAATATATATATATATATATATATATAGCTTATATATATATATATATATATATATATATATATATATATTTCACGGACCTTTTTCTGGTTTACGACCCCGTCAGTTTTGATTTTTTTTATTTTGTTTTTTTTTTAAGATATTTCTAGTATATGATACTAACAATGAATTTAAGTGGTAACGGACATGCTTCAAATTCGAAATATTTTTAAATAATTTTTTTAAAAAAGTAATTTTTATAATATTTTGTTTTATTTTTTTGGGGTGTTTTTCAAACTAAAGGATACCCAAGGGTAAACTGCAAAGATGGCAGGAGTCGGGGTCTCTTGGCCTTCCGGGGAACGAAGGGGAGGGTCTCCGGAACCCCCTCTCTTTGGTATTTTGTGTACTTTAAGACTCCATATATGCCCAAAGGTGGGTAATCTCATCGCTTCAGGAAAGCTACTTTCCTCTCAATATATATATATATATATATATATATATATATAGTATGTATATATATATATATATATATATATATATATATTTTTTTTTTTTGTAATATAACTTATATTGATTCCAAATATGTAATTGGTTTTTCGGTCAGTGTCGTACTTTGATATCTATGTAACTCAAGAACGGCAGCACCTACAGTAAAACAAATTATATATTTGGAATCAACGGAAAATTTTAAGGAGGGGTTTTTATTTATTTATTTTTTTGGCATAGTTTGACATGTGGCCTATATTGAATTGGCTGACTGGCTTGATTGGCTTACGCCGCACCCATGGCTGATCCTTGCCGAGTGGCTGAAGGCTCATGGCTATATATATATATATATATATATATATATATATATATATATATATATATATATATATATATATATATATATATTGATATATAATTTTATATGAATAAAAATCATAATTGTTTAATAAATGTAAAAGTGTTTATGTATTATACGTATGCATATGCTACAATATTTTCACGTGAACTTTAATTTTTTTTACTTTAGGTAAGGTTAGGTTAAGTTGGGTTAGGTAACCTAAACTAACCTAACCCAGCTTAACCTAACCTAACTTAACCTAACCGAACCTTACCTAAAGTAACAAATTTTTCAAAATTTACCTGAAACCATGTTCCTTCTATCGTATTCGTATGTACATAAATTTTTCAAAATTTACCTGAAACCATGTTCCTTCTATCGTATTCGTATAAGGTACGCAATATATATATATATATATATATATATATATATATATATATATATATATATATATATATATATATATATATATATATATATTCTATATATTTATATATATATATATATATATATATATATATATATATATATATATATATATATATATATATATCAGCATCCCGAAAAGGCCAGGCATGTAACTAAAAAACTATAACAGCTAAACGAAAATAAATATCATTTTATTAATCAGGAGACATTTTTACCCCTGAAATAAAAAAATAAAATAAAAAAAATAACGCTTTTTAAAAATTAAAATTGTTAAAATTGTTGTAAAAATTACAGTTTTTTGAAAATAGGAAGAAGCTGTAGTGTCGGAGGAGCGCAAAAGGTGCCAAATGTTGAATTTTTTCTTTTTTACTAAAGAATATCCCACGGGTAAACAAGAACGATGGAGAGAGTCGGGGTTTCGGCTCACCGGGGACGACGGACTTTTGCCCCTCCCCTCTATCCCTCCGCTGTCGGCCTGAACCCCTAAAAAAGGATATAAAAAGAGAAAAATAATATTTTCTCCAAAGCGTAAAAATTGGTATTTGGCAACTTTTGCTCGCGAGACTACTGCAGGTTTCAAGGTCAGTCAGAACGTAAAATATTTCAGGTCCAAGATTTTATTAATTTTTAAGGGGTGTTATTAATAAATATTAGAATAAAATAAATTTTTTTAAGTTTCATCGATGAAATTACATGCTGAAATCAAAAATGTTATTTATTTTCCTGTAGATGTTATAGTTTTCTAGTTACATGCCTAAACTCTTCGGGATGCTATATATTAGTAGTTATATATATATGTTATATATATATATATATATATATATATATATATAGCAGCATAGTATATATATATGATATATATATATATATATATATATATATATATATATATATATATATATATATATATATATATATATATATATAAAAAAAAATATTTAACACACACACACAACGGGGGCTCCATTACTAAAAAAAAAAAAAATTTTCAGGTAGCCTCTATGGATGCAACAGATTAGGTTAGAAATGTAAAAAAAAATCATATCAAAAACTACAATAGCTACAGCGAAAAGGAATACATTTTTGGAATCCTGGTAAAATTTTAGTTAGGAAAATGTAAAAAAAAAATTATTGTTAATAATTATAGTAATATGAGGAGAAAACCTATTTAAGACCTTTTTATACGTTACTCGTTAAAATAGACTTTCTATTATTTTTTTTTTTTTAACCAAAGAATACCCCAAGGGGTATACCGCACCGATGACAGGAGTCGGGGTCTCGGCCTTCCGGGGAACTACGGGTAGGGATCATATATATATATATATATATATATATAGCAGTATATGATATATATATATATATATATATATATATATATATATAACCCCCGCTTGGTATCATTTGGGTGTCGTGTGTTCTCCGTTCTCCTACGGGTACCTACGGCATGATAAATATCCCCCCTGTGTCTCTCGTCGGCTGAGCCCTACATTGCTGTAATACCTTTTAACAAATAATATATATATATAATTTCCCCCTAGAACAGGTTAAAAAAAAAAATTCATTTCGACCCTAGAACATCTATTTATGTATCATAGATGCTACCTGTGAAATTTTTTTTTTTATCCGAGCTCCCGTTCCGTGTGGGCGTTAAGTAACTTTGTCCATATATATATATATAATAATATAGCATATATATATATATATACAGATCCACAAACATAGTATAAATATATATATATATATATATATATATATATACAGCCATGAGCCTCCAGCCACTTGGCACGGATCAGCCATGAGTGCGGCGTAAGCCAGTCCAGCCAATTCAGTATAGGCCACAAGTAAAACTATGCAAAAAAAGCTTTCCCTAAAATTTTCTAGCTGATTCCAAATACTTAATTTGTTTTACTAGTTGGTGCTGCCGTTCTCGAGTTACATGATGTCAGCTTTAGACACTCAGACCGGTTTTTCTGTAAGTGTCGTACTTTTTGAGATATTTCATTTTTGAAAAAATATTTAACATAAATGTGATTTCTAAAAAATTATTTAAAATATTTCGAACTTTTAAATCATGTCCGTTATCACTGAAATTCATTGTTAATATCATATAGTAGCAATATATTAAAAAAATCGATACTGACGGAGTCAAACAGAATAGGACCTTATATCACCCCTGAGTTTTCTAAAAACCACAGGATACTAGAAAAAGAAATAATGAATAAAAACCAAACGTGGCAGTCTCTTTAGGGAAAAATTTTTTTAGTTGTGGAGTATTACTGACTTGATTTCAGAGTATATCCTGTGATTTAAAAAAAAAAAAAATTATCAGGAAATCCTATGAGAGTTTTAACAACTTTGAGAGCCTGTAACTTTTTTCCTAAAGAGACCGCCACGTTTGGCTTTTTTTATTCTTCTTCATTATTTTTTTAAGAGTATATCCTGTGATTTTTATAAATATCGGGGGTGAAGCCCCTCTGCACTACTATTACCATATATATATATATATATATATATATATATATATATATATATATATATATATATATATATATATATATATATAGTATAATAATATTATTATATATATATATATATATATATATATATATATATATATATATATATATATATGGCTCATGTCGTTTATCTGCTTTATAAGTCATTTTTATTTTAAAACTTACGTTATCCAACAAAATGTACTTCAGCGCGCATATTGCCAGATGCAGGGTTTTTTTTTAAACAGTGCAAAGTGAAATAAATATAAAAATAAATTACGTTAAGTGAGGTTATGATACGTTAAGTAAGGTTATTTTGAGTTACCTTAGATAAATTTAAACTTTTATTTAATATTTAAAAGTGTGAAGCTGTTTTATTACTATTTAAATTTGACTCTACACAATTTCATTTCAATTTTAAGAAATGTGTTCGAATCCATGCAATCGGTATGTATATAGAGGCGGAGGCAGATAAACGACATTATATATATATATATATATATATATATATATATATATATATATTTAAAAAAAAAGATAGAAATATATATATAATATATATATATATATATATATATATATATATATATATATATATATATATATATATATATATAATTGTCCTTTAAAAGGAAGTTAACCGATATATATATATATATATATATATATATATATATATATATATATATATATATATATATATATATATATATATATATATATATATATATATATATATATATATATATATCGAAAAAAAGATATAATATTATTTTTTTCTATTATTTCAAGGCAATAGAGCGTCAGTTACCAAAAAAAAAATTTTTTTTTAAACTAAAGGAATACCCAAGATTAAATCGCAAAGATGGAAAGAGACAGGTCTCGGCTCCCGGTGGGGGATAAAGTCCCCCCTCTGTCCTACCGTCGGCTCGAGCCGCTTAAAAAAAAAATTAAAATCAAAAATTAAAATGCAACTTTTGGAAACTCTTGCGCTCTTTCTATTGGGGTTTTAGCAAACACGGGACACTGTAGGGTTTCACGCGTAGTTTATTTTAACTTCCTTTAGTGAGTAGGTATATATATAGAATATATATATATATATATATATATATATATATATATATATATATATATATATATATATATATATATATATATATATATATATATATATATATATATATATATATATTCCATGTTTGTTAAAGATCTTGTGATGGAATTATATTGTGGAGGAAGTCAAGCAACGAAGTTCAGGAAAGCACGAAATCCAAATATATATATATATATATATGTTTATATATATATATATATATAGAAAGGTAGGGTATATATATATATATATATATATATATATATATATATATATATATATATATATATATATATATATATATATATATATATATATAAGAGTATGAAGCGGCGCAATGAAAAGGAAAGCGTTTCACGATAAAATGCGAAAATGGTTAAAACACCCAATTGACTGAACGAAGTACCG
>JABUQX010139049.1:5000-24120 GCA_015478945.1 Trachelipus rathkii | reverse complement strand
TAGGGGGGAAGGTAGGTGTTTTAACCGTTTCTTTTATGCTGAAGGCTTTCGCGTTTTCGTGCGCACTTCAGTGGGGAATCTGAAGAGAGTTTGGGGAGATTGGTTGAGATTTGTTGATAAGAAGGGTTTGGCAGTTAATGTAGATAAGATTGAGGTAATGGTGGTGGGTGAGGAGGGTGCGTGAGTGAAATCATGTTGAATGATGAGCAATTGAAAAAAAAAAGGTATCCGAGTTTATTTGGGATATATGTTGGATGAAACGGAAGATGCAAGGTGTAGTAGAAAAATTGTGAATGGTAAGGAGAGGGCTGTTGCAATTAAATCCTTGGTGAATGAAAAGGATCTAAGTCTTAAATGGACTAGGGTTTTGTATAAAGGTATGTTGTTACCAGGGTTGTGGAGTCGGAGTCGGAGTCGCGGAGTCGGGGAGTCGGTAGTTTGAAGGAACAGGTCAGGTCGGCAATTTTGAAAGTTAGGTCGGAGTCAGGTTGGTAATTTTGAAGGGTGGAGTCAGGTCAGTGGTATTTTCAAAGGAAGTGGAGTCGGAGTCCAGGTCAGGTCGGCAATTTTCAAAGAGGTGGAGTCGGAGTCGGTAATTTTGAAGAGGTCGGAGTCGGAGTCGGTAATTTTGAAGAGGGTGGAATCGGAGTCGGAGTCGGAGTCGGAAAATTTTTGAACCGACTCCACAACCTTGGTTGTTACCGGTGTTAATGTATTGTAGTAAAACTATAGTATGGAATAAGAGGTATACAGATCTAAGGTGCAATCTGTTCAGATGGATAATCTTAGGGGCGTGTTAGATGTGAGAAGAATTGATAAAATGAAGAATGAACGTATTAGGTAGTTGTGTGGTGTGACGAATGGCGCAACGGAGAGTATAATCGAGAGTGTATTAAGATGGTTTGATCAAATGGAAAGGATGGATGATAGCTGGTTGGTTAAGAGGATGTAAAGTGGTGAGTTTGCTGTGAATCGATCGGTTGGGTGACCGAAGAAAAAGTGGATTGAGTCAGTAAAAGTGATCTGAAGGGAGGAATATGTGGTTGGCAGAGGAGAGAAGAAAGTGCATAATAGGAGTGATTGACGGGGGTTTTTGTGAAGAGGTACGGTTGTCGGCCTGGCCCAGGGTGGATGTTTAGCTGCGACTAGTTTCGCACTTAAGGGTATGAACTATGAGGGGAAGGTGTCGGGGTTTTTCCTTTCGACTTTCGTCATGCTCTTCTATTTAGCTATTTATTTCCGTGCATGTTACGGGCCCTAATCCCATCTGTGGGATGTGAAGGGAGGGTAAAGAAAGAGAGAAAATAATCAACTTTTATATATATATATATATATATATATATATATATATATATATATATATATATATATATATATATATATATATATATATATATATATATATATAACTTTTTTACTAAAGATCCATAATTTCTATATAACCCAAAATTTATCGTTTTATAGAGTTCCATGAAAACTAGTTGATTAAAGATGTTCAAATGTCAAACGATTTCTTTAATCTGAGCAAACGTTAATCATGAGTGATACAGTTTTTTTTCCGAAAACAAGGAAGTCACATTTATACATAGGTATTTAGTGGCAACTAGTACACATTACACACTGGACAGTAAACACTCTGAGACTTCCTCTCTGACATTTTGTTGTTTAGATATAAGGTTTTGACTTTTTCTGCTGTTTCTGCAGAGATTAATTTAATTTTAAATTAAATTAAAGATACGAAAAAAAGGTTACGCTTTGAATTACTGCTAGAATAAAACCTTTAATATCATTTGCCTGAAAACGACCCCACAGCATGTTACCAATTAGGTGGGCGCATTATTATGCCGACTGGACTACTTATATTTATAGCATGATTTAGTGTGAGGAAATAAGGAAATCGCCCGCGTCGAATGAGCGAGGAGAGGAGGTAGAGGGACATATAAAACTTCAGATTTTTTTTTTTTTTTAGTTTTGTTTTTGAGAGCGGACCTCACCAACGAAGGGCATATGCCGTCCCTCCAGGCAGACAAAACACTTCAGGCTATCACGAGCTCAAGGCAACCACCTGCTACAAGAGCCCGTGATACTCTCAAAAACTTTAGATCTGATTATTCTCTTTTTTGTCTGTATATTAATGGTTTCGGATGAAGAGTTTATCGTACATCTAATAAAGTCTTAAAATGAAGACTATGTTCAAACGTTTCCTAAGCTGATGCAGTTTTGAGATTCTCTACTTTCAAGGAAAATATCCTTTATAGGTTGAACAGTGCACACAAATATATCAGATTGGCTACGACTTCGGCTTTTAGAAGAACTGTGTTACCTTATGTGCAACATCTTCAGGATGTTCACAACATAAGTTTCCCTGTCTTCTAAGACAAAAAATGCGCAGTGCATCGTGTGTAAATATTCATAAGCACGACCAATTCGGAATCTCTCGCATGAATATTTGAATCAGGTAGATAATGTTTCAGACTTTTTAGAACAAAGCATGAATCACAGACAGATACATTAGAACAAATTGAGCATACTTAGGGGTCAACTGAAATTCGAGTAACTGGAAATTGTTGTTACCTTCATCCACAAACTTGTGGAGTTCATATCCCCATGCAATACAGAAGTAAAGATATTATTTTGTAAATGAAAGGAGCTGCTCGGTATTCATTACTTGAAAAAAATTTAACGATATTTTCGCGAAAATATTTCGAAGCAAGCATTACATTTTCAATATGATTAAGGGCAGTTGCTGTCACTACTGATGGAGACTGTAATATAGTACTTAATGGAAGAGTGATTTAGAATAAAGTTGAAATCATAATAAAACTTATAACCAATTATCTCGTGATAACAGACTTCAAAATATTTGAGGTTTTTTGAAGAAGGCTGATTATCTTGATCCATCTCAAGCTCCTCTAAACTTTTATAAATCGTAACAATCTATCTTAACTTTCCACCCACCTTATTTCTCACATTCGTACTAGTTTTGTTCATTCAATCTCTGGAAAAAAAATCTATTAAAATATAATAGTTGTCCGCTTTGGTGATCTAAAATAATACCTAATTGTTTTCACGGTTCTAACTGTTTCTAATGTATTGTGTACTCCATATGAATATGAACAGCAAATATACATGCAACTCTCACTTTAGATTTCGACAGTTTGAACACCTCTAAAACTTTCATCATTGCTGATGCGCCCGTATATAGTTGTTCAACTCAGACTTTAGATTTCGACCAGTTTTGAAACACCTCTACTTCATTCATTGCTGATGCGCCTCTCGTATATAGTTGTTCAATCAGAAGAGTCTGCGCCATTTTTCATCGTATATAGTTGTTCAATCAGAAAGTCTGTTTATTTCAACCCTCTTAGCATTCCCTCTTCAAGAGATTTTCCTTTGTGCTTTTTTTCAACAGGACACTTAAATCCTAAAAAAAAAAAAAAAAAAAAAAAAAATATCTTCATATTTCACTAATAGGTTCCTCATATATATATTATTATATACTCGTCTATTTGTTTTTTTAATATTTTATTATTCTTATAAATTAAAAAAAAAAGAGAGACTCGAGTTGTGTCAAAAAAATTTTGATAGGTTAAATAATTTCAGGGGGTTGGGTTCAAACACCCTGAACCCCCCCTGACGCTGCCTTTATATATATATTATGTATAATATACATATTATATTATATATATATATATTAGTATATATATATAAGTATAATATATATATATATATATATATATATATTAATATATATATATATATATACCTATTATATATTATATAATAATAAATAATAATAATCAATAATAATAATAATAATAATATAATTAATAATAATATAATAATTAATAAATAATAAATAATAATAATAAATAAATAATAAACAATTGATAAAGCGAGGGGAAGACTTACAAACGTAAACATTTTGTTTCTTCGCACATTTGGAGAAGTATTTACTTACAGGTGCCATTTTTGAACTTTTTGCACTATTGAACCAGTTTTGGCACATGTAAATGCATTTCCCCATACACACCAATATATATTATTATATATATACATATATATACTATATATATATAATTATATATTATAATATATTACTATATATATATATATATATATATATATATTATATATATATATATATAATGCCAATTTCTTTAAAAAAGTATTAATAGTTATAATTAAAAATAACTATATAAATAGTAACTAACGAATAGTTCCCAAAAACAAATTATCCACCGTGCATTGTATTAAAATTTCAAAAGACCATAAAACTATTTTATTTGCTAATAAACTGTTAGATTTACATACGGTATATAAGAATAATTATGTGATTGTATGCACCTCTTTATTTGTTTGAATATATTTATCTATAATCCATACGCGGAAAAGCTTACATCATGGCGAGAGAATTTTGGAATATATATTGACAGATCTTGCGAAGTGCCAAGCCTCTTTTTTATTGAGACATTCCAAGAATAGTTATATAAACTTTGTAAAACGGTCTATTAGGGATGGACTTTGGATGAGAGCAGAGAATAAGGAATCAAGAAAAGAGAGAGAGAGAGAGAGAGAGAGAGAGAAATGTTATTTGTTGAACCTGAAGAGAGAGAGAGACGTTATGTGTTGAGCCTGAAGAGAGAGAGAGAGAGAGAGAGGAGAGAGAGAGAGAGAGAGAGAGAAGAGGATAGGAGAAGAGGAGAGAGAGAGCAGAGAGAGAGAGAGAGAGAAGAGAGAAATGTTATTGTGTTAACCTGAAGAAGAGAGACGAGGAGAGAGAGAGAGAGAGAGAGGGAGAGAGAGAGAGAGAGAGAGAGAAGAGAGAAGAGAGAGAGAGAGAGACATATTATATGTTGAACCTGAAGAGAAAGAGAGAAAGAGAAATGTTATATGTTAAACCTGAAGAGAGAGAGAGAGAGAAAAATGTTATATGTTGAACCTGGAGAGAGAGAGAGAGAGAGAGAGAGAGAGAGAGAGAGAGAGAGAGAGAGAGAGAGAGAGAGATGTTATAGGTTGAACCTGAAGGAAAGAGAGAGAAATGTTATATGTTGAATCTGAAGAGAGAGAGAGAGAGAGAGAGAGAGAGAGAGAGAGAGAGAGAAGAGAGAGAGAGAGAGAGAGAGAGAGATAGAGAGAGAGAGAGAATGATTGGGTGGGCAGTGATAACTGAAAACAGATTACGTTGGCCTTCATTAAGTTTCATACGTATGGTAGATTAAATTCTGGAAAATTAAGAATCAGAAATATGAAATGAAAAACTGCAGAGCTTAGCGTTAAGAAGAAAGGATTGGGGCGTGGACACGATGTGCTTTAATCATCACTTTGATTGGGGATCTGTTTCTTAATTTTCCAGAAAAATAGTGGATTATGAGAGCCACGTCCCATAAAATGGAATATTCTTCAACCAACGGGGACTTGAGGGTAGGATGTTACAAGTGGTGTTGTGCGATATGCATGAAATTGTAATGCATTTGCACCCGAGAGCGGATGACTTAGCCCCTTCCCAATAGATGACATTCTATTATATTATATAATATATATATATATATATAATATATATATATATATATATATATATATATATATATATATATTATATATATATATATATATATATATATATGATGACTTTTTAATATTTTTTTGTGTGGTTACCAATGTTCAATATATTTTATTCATTCTTTTAATATTTAGATTTAAGACAATTTATCTGAAAATTGGTGGTGACACGTTTCATTAATTATGGTAAAAATATAGTAATATTATAAAATTATAATTAATATATTATTAAAAATATTAAAAATATATGGTTAAAAAAAATGCATATTTATATGGAATTAATGCTACTAAGCACACCATGTGTTAATGCATTTTTTACCCACCATTAATTTTATTCTCACGTTTTTTTCAAGTATTGTAATTACAAATAAGTAAATTACCACTGCTTATTTAACGTGTTTAAGCATTGTATTATTTACCACTATATATATACGCACATTCTCAGAAGAAATTTATAATTAAAAAAAAACACGAATTTATTCTCAAATGTTACCCGCCTTCAGTGATAAAATAAAAATCAGAGAAAATGTCAGGGCACAAAACTTGATCAAATGCAATTTTGGAAATAAATATACGTCTGCTATTAAGAAAAAGTGGGTGCTACGAAATAAATGTGAAATTGGGATTTATTAAACTTTATTAGATCAATCGAGAACTAAATATTATCGATACTGAGAATCGTTCGATTAATAGTAACACTCAAAATCATTTATAATATTGATTAATTGAACCAGGAAACAAAGAAACCTCGTTAAAACATGATCAGTCTTTATAAGGAAGAAAAAACAGTGTAGAAAAGTGGAAATAATAAAAAAAAGCAAAAGATAAAAAAAACGATTTTTTCGGTTCTGATTAGACGCACGCTGATGTCCAAACGTGTAAAAAATTTGTGGACTATAAATTTTGGTATTCCACTGAAACTACAATTTTTTTGGTAGTCCTCTAACTGCGGAATGATATAGGCATTCCGCTAACTGCAATTCCACAACTTTTTTCAAATTATTGCAATCGCAATTACGCAATTTATTTTGATATTCCGCAATTGCGGAATTACGGACTTAAATTGCGGAACATCCACCTCTGATATATATAATATTATTTAAAATATAAATATAAATAAATAAAAACAAATATATATAGATATGTATATACTATATATATATATATATATATATATATATTATATATATATGATATTAGATTTATATATATATTATATATATATATATATATTATATATATATATTTATATATAGGCAGTGTTGGAGATTAGATGTCCCATGTAAGTAAAAAAAATAACAATACATTGCTACGTAAAAAACTGAAATACATTTTGAAATCAGCGCACATTGTAATGGAAGGAAAATGAATGAAAAAATAAAATAAAGTGAAATAAAAAAACAATTATAATAATAATAATAAATGAAGAAGAATAAAATAAAGTGAGATAAAAAAAAAAGTAATAATAATAATAATTTCTTCGAAATAAAAAGAATAGTGTTCCAAAGTCATTGAAGTCCCCCAATATTTTTTTTCAATGTTAAGGCGAACATACACGCACACACACACATACACACACAAACACACACACACACACACTCTATGATAGATAGATGTTCTAGAGAAATTAAATTTTTTTTTGATGACCTGACCTGACCTAACCTAAACTATATGCAATTTTAATTTTTTCAATTTTAATTTAACTTTAATTTTTATTTTTTAATTTTTAATTTTTGCCATTATTTTTAGTTTCCCCTAAAGTATTGAAAACATATAAGGAAAACGTTTATTTTTTATGGGTATCATGTTTAAATTAAGTTTTGAAGTGTACGATTATAATATTTTTTGGAGTTATTTATTAAAATTAATAATTATTAATTTTTTTTTAGTTCTTGCATTACAATGTACGCTAAATTCAAAAAATATATTAAGTTTTTATGTAGTTATAGTGTTTTTTTTAGATACAGGGGGTACCTAATCTGGAAACTGGCCATATATATATATATATATATAATATATGATATATATATATATATATATATTATATATATAATGTATTATATTATATATTTATTATATATATATATTATATATATATAATAATATATATATATATATTAATCCCGGTATAGCGTCGGGCGGGGGACGTTGGCCACTTTAGGTATTTCTTTCGTTCTTTTTTTTAAATACATTTTCCCCCAATTTATTTCTTTTCCCCCTCAATCTTTAAAGATGGTTTTGCATTTTTTTTTTTTTTTTGCGATTTTTTTTTTTACCTGAAAATCAGGTCCCTATTAGTTAGGTCATAAGCCACACAAAAAATAATAATGTTAATTTTACATTAATCATAGTTTTATTAACGTTTAAATAAAGCTCATTTAGACTCAGTTTGACATTGGGTGAATGCGCGACCACATTGTGGGGGTGAATTGGGCCATCTTTTAAATTCCTCTTTTGGGAATTAGATTCAGTTCTTTTTTTTACTTGTACTTAATTTCATTACTTATTTATTAGAGTAGCAGAAGTAAGTTTTAATTATTTAATAATGATAAATAAAAATAGAATAAAAATGTGGTGGCCCAATTCACCCCATTTGTGGGACAAATTGACACTTTTTTTGAATTCATATTTTCCATATAAATCATTTTTATTTTTAATTTTTACTTAATATAATTAACTTTATTTATCTAAATTAGCTATACTTAATAAAAATGTCAATAATAATAGGCTACATAAAATAAGAATAACAAAGGTGGCCCAAATCACCCCATCATCAATTTTATTGGGGGATGAATCGGGCCAAGTTGGCCCAGCGATTTAACAACTATGCACTGTTTGGAACAAAATTTAGTTTTTGCCAGTTTAAAGCTAACATACTCAACTGTATTACACTGAAAAAGTATATAATTAAAATCTTTCCCCTTAACTTTTGATGAAAAACAAATTCAAAAAGAAAATGTTCTCTCTCTTTTTAGGTGAAATTCTATTATAAGGACATTTGATTCTTTTATTTTTTATATTGTTTAAAAAATATAGAAAACTCTCTAGAATTAAAAGATAATTAAATAAACTTGTACGTACTACACACTGAGCAAAAATTAATTTCTTTTAATTTATTTCACCCGCCTTGACGCTATATAACAAACTGCCGGATATCCGGTATCCGGCATCCGGCTTAATTCACTATTCCGATATCCGCGGCCTCTCCTCTCACCTCTCCCAGCGGATATCCGGTATCCAGCTATCCGGCTAATTCACTATCCGGCCCATCCCAAATATATATATAATATTGTATATATATATATATGTTATATATATATATATATATATATATATATATATATATATATATATATATATATATAAGTAGTAGGACAGGGATATTGGACGCCCAAAGTGACCGCGACCTTTTTGACCTTTTTTTGACCGCGACCTTTTTGGGCCTTGACCTTTTTTAGCCTTGATCTTTTTTGGCCTTGACCTTTTTTGAAGCCCCTTCGAAGAAGGGGCTAGCCAGACGGAGGCGAAGCCTCCGTCGTACGTATTGCCCCCCTATTTTACCCCCCCTAATTTTTTCGGCCATGGGTAATTTTCGGCCACGGCGGCTTTTTGATTTGTCTTTAGGGGCTTAGCCCTTTTTTGATGTCTTAACCTTGTTGTTTCGAATCCTCAGTACCCGCAGGTGCGACCCGCAAGCCAGCCGCGTTTCTGCCGCCGCGTTCCCGCCCGGCGCGTTTCCCATCCCACCTGAACCGTAGGTTCACATCCGCACGCCTTGTGTCACAATCCCTCCATTGTACCCGTCCCACCATTACCCGTCCCGCACCCATCTGGCACACACAACAGCCACCCTCTGCACACACACACAGCACCCATACACACACACACACACACCTGCGCCCACGTGGTTTCATGCCACGATTTTCCACCGTCCCTTATCCTCAAGCCTTATCGTCTTCACCGCTTCGCGTTCTATCCGTTCATAAACAAAATATATAGCCACCGAAAGGATACGAATACCCACCACTCGGGCAAATTTAAGACCTTTAGTCCACAGATCTAAATGTGAGATCTGGTAATGAGATATTTTGAAATCAGGTCAATTTAAGCGGGCCGTGGAAGCCTAATAATAATAATAATAATAATAATATCAAAATATGAATAATAATAAGAAGTAAGAAGAATAAATTTTATATATATATATATATATATATATATATATATAAATATATATATATTTATACTATACATATATATATAATATTATATATTATATATATATAATATATATATATTATATTATATATTATAATATAATCATAAGAATACGAAGAAAGAGAGAGAGAGAGAGAGAGAGAGAGAGAGAGAGAGAGAGAGAGAGAGAAGAGAGAGAGAGAGAGAGAGAGAGAGAGGAGAGAGAGAGAGAGAGAGAGAGGAGAGAGAGAGGAGAGAGATTTTTTGCCTGCGTGCGCATCATTGCTTCAATGTTAATACGATTTTTTAATAATAATAATGTAGAATTATATTTTATGCGAATGAATAGTAATAAGAATACTGAATGCTAATTGATAATAATTAATAATATTATAATAACGAAAATTTTATTTTTATCTTAAAAAATGCTGACGCCTTTGCTCCACGTGGAGCAAGGCGCAGCATTTCGAGGCAGTTTCTTGCCATTGTTTTCTAAGTAGATAAATGATTTTCGATTTATAATGTTGATCCTTCTCTATTATGATTACAACAAACGCATACACCCACACACAAACACACCAGTCATGCCATAATATATATATATATACTTTTTTATCTTTTATATATATATATTATATATTATAAATATAATATATATATATATATATATAATATATATATATATATATTATATATTATATATATATAATATATTATGAACATGCTTTCCGCCATGCTTAATAAACGTAGGTTCTTAAACACGTTGTAAAAATAAAAAGTCATAAAACCAATTTTAAAGTCACGTGTTTTCAAGTTTAAACAAATTATTTTTCTCATTTTTCGCACGAAGGTGACGTCACCGTTATTATATATCGATAGTGTACGTCACTATTCGATATTTATATATATTCTTTTATTACAAATAATATATACATACTATACTATATATTAAATATATATATAATATTAATATATATATATATATATATATATATTTATATATATAGTATATATATAATATATATAGGTATATATTATATATATTATATATATATATATATATTATATATATATATATATATATATATATATATATATATATTTCGGACTTGACCTTGCCAGATACCATGGGTCATTTTTGACCCACTCTAACTTGATGGCTTTGATGGTTCCCAATCACCGTAAAAAGTATCTAGGGATGTTCTATAGTGTTCTATGAGTATTAGATGAGTGCCAGGTGAGTGCCCAATGAGTGCCAAGTGAGTGCCAATGAGTGCAAGTGAGTGCCACATAGTTGCCAACTGAGTGCCACTTTTTTCCAACCCCTTTTCTAGCCTCCCCTGAGCCCGAATAGCCCTAATATGGATGTCTACCCCCATGTTTATAAGGTATGGAGATTCGATTGGTGTATATTACAAGTTGCAAGGATGTTCCTGCTATGAGTTAGTATTTTTCTACCACTTATAGCCTATATATATAACTATTAATATATTATAGTAATTATATATATATTATATAATATATATATATATATATATTATATTATATATAATATATATATATAATTGACTTGCACACGCACCTACACACCATTTCACTGATGACACTTATTTACACACATTCACTTATGACACTTATAACACTAGGACGCTTATTAAGCACTTTACACTTGCCATAGACACTTACATTAAACCATATTTTTTTTTTTTTTTTTTTTTTTTTTTTTTTTTCGGGACACTTACATTAGCCCGTATACACTTACATTCACACCCGCACACAGATACACTTACACTTACACCCACACACTCGATATTTTGATGCTCAACTTTGATGCCTCAGCATTAAGCCCTCAGCATTAATGCCTCAACTTTTGATGCCTCAGCTTTGCGGTACTCGTCTTTATGACTCATCTTTTGATGCCGTTCATCTTTGTACTTCTATATGATGATCATCTTTGATCATTTTCTAACCTTCTAGGACTTTTCTACCCAACATATAGAACAGAGCTAATTATTAATGTTCTTCCTAGTTCATAGGCGTACCATCAGGGCGCCGCATTCGCCCTCCGCGCGAAGGCTGACAAACCCGCACCCGCAGGTGCGACCCCCGCGGTGCCCCGGCCCGCCGCGTTGCGCCCGCAGGCGCAATATTTCCTGTTCCCGCCCGCCGCGTGCGCCCTCAGGCGCAAATATTCCTGCGGGAATGAAAAAATAAATATATATAATATGAGTCATTCATTTTATTTCATAACTTAAACATTTCAAAGAATTTTTTTTTTCAAATATACTATTGAGTCATTCATTTTTATTTTCATACTTAAAATTTTTATTAAACAACATTTCGCGAACCCTAAAACTGTATCTCATTACAGCCCTATTATTTTACACATATATTTATTAACATTATTTTTTACTTAATACTTTTTACTAATTACTTTTTAATTTATAATTTTTTTAAAAATTGTATGTTAAGAAGACAAAGCAATGCCCTGATATATAATCATTTTTTATTTTACTTACAATTGTTACGAACTTTATTTAAAACATATACTTTACATACCGTAAAGCAGTAAATAGTTTTTAAAAAAATAAAAAAAAAAAAAAAATTTTAAAAATTTAAAAAAAAAAAAAAAATATTCATAGAGTGTTACATAGCAACAAGGGGTTAGTTTTGCTTTTTGTTTTTATGTTTTTTATGTTTTTTATGCTTTTGTTTTTACTGCTTTAACTCACATATTTTATTAAACATTTACATACTTTGAAGCAGTAAATCAGTAAATCAATAGAAATGTTTTTACCTAACACCTAAGGGATTAGTATGCTTTTGTTTTACTGCTTTACTTGTTTTTAACTTTCTGCTTACTGCTTTAACTCACTGCTTTAACTTTGGCTTTAACTCACATACATTACTTATGATTTTAAAGCAGTAATTCAGTAAATCAATAGAGTGTTTACCTAACACCTCAAGGATAGTATGCTTTTGTTTACTGCTTTACTGCTTTAACTCTGCTTTTACTGCTTTAACTTTCTTGCTTTACTGCTTTGACTCACATAATTACATACCTTAAAGCAGTTAAATCAGTAAATCAATAGAGGTGTTACATAGCAACATAGGGGGATTAGTATGCTTTTGTTTTACTGGCTTTACTGCTTTAACTTTCTGCTTTACTGCTTAACTTTCGCTTTACTGCTTTAACTCAGTTTTACTGCTTTAACTCATAATTGTTAAAATATTAATGTTTTTATTTATTTTATTATTATTTTTTATTTATTTTTATTATTTTATTTTTATTTTTTTATTATTTATTATTTTATTTTTTTTATTATTATACTTAGTGTATTTACTTTCATGCCTATTTGTTTTTATTATTTAGAAACACATACACCCCACACACACACTTACACTTGTACACACATTCACTATGACATTATACACACATCACTATGACACTTTACATTTACCCATAGACACTTACATTTACACTTATGCACACACTTTACACTTATACAACACACACACATTCACTATGACCTTATACACACATTCACTTATACACACACATTTACCCATAGACACTACATTTACACTTTATACACACGCGGTCACACACACACACACACACACCAGATTTACTACACTCACACAGATAGTTTTACTTACACACGCAGATTTACTTACAATATAACGTATTAATTTATTAAAACATTTTTGTTTTATTAAACACGTACATTTATATTACTCATTCAATATAACTAAAATTATTTCAAAGTTTCTTAAAACTTCTATTATAAATCAATCATTCAATCATTATCTCTGAACAAAGAAATTATTATTTACTGTTTATCTTTTTTTATAAATTTTTATAACTATCAAGTTTTAAATAACTTTTACTTAAATTAGAAATTTTTTATTAAAAACATATATTTTACGTACCTTAAAGCAACTAAATCAGTAAATCAGTAGGTCAGCCCCTACACCCCTCTACACCAAGCTATGCCACGTTATGTTCTATTGACTTTAGCCGCTTTACATCATCTTTACCATGTAATAAGTATAAAAATAACAAAATTTATAGTTTCTCTCTGCTCAACATATACAGTGTTATTATTAAAAAATCTTTCTTAAGTCTACCGTCATTTAAAAATAAACAATTATTCACTTACATTTATATCATTCGCTCAATGTTAACTAAAAATTAAATATCAAGATATTTAAAACATTCGGATTAACTTTAATTTATATTATGATTTAATCTAATAGATACATAAATGACGAATCCATACTGTAGAAGGAAAGACATCAACAAACACAGAGCCAACTCCTACAGATAACGAAACATGAAACCTAAACTCTTGTAAAAAAAATGAATGTTGTGAGGATATCCTTTTGTATCCCAGGGGCGATAATTTAGTGCCTACATTTCCCCAGAAGTCAAAAAAAAATAAATATATCAAACGACCTTATTGTCTGATAAAAATGGTGAGCTGAGCAATAACACAGTAGGATCTAAATCTTAGAGCCTAAAGTTAAGGATCAACCTTATGATCAACTAAGAGACGGCTTATAACTAAAAATACAGAGTCAAAGAAAGGTAATTCCAGATAATAGAAAACAGAATCGAGAACTTTCAAATAGTTCATATAAAATATAAGAAGTAATGATTCAAACTGAACACATGATAGAATCAAAAGCGTACAGCATCTACCTTAATTGAGTCAAGGTAAAAGAATAGAGAAAAATGTTGTACCATATATATTTGGAGGTGACGGACTAAACGGATCCACAATCCGTCTTATCTCTATATGATCTCTCTGTAGTGCAACTCGAGATCAGGAGAATAACTCATCTCTATCTCCGTGTTGGTATTAAGAGTATGAATAAAACGATGTATATAATATACATAATCCTTGAACGCCAACTCACTACACTCTGACATGGAATGAAAATAAATAATTTTGAGCGAGGAAGGGATGATTCTAGTAACTCACATACTCAATTTTAAAATATACTACGATCTTTAGCTTGTTAGACGGAGCACAAGCATCGTCTGGTTATGAATAAAAGTGCATATACATAAATTTTCACTAAGGTAGTCAATAATCAATGAAAATCGACGAATAACGAAAGGCCTTAAACCAGAGATTAATACCCAATCCAATGGACATTATCCAGTGGAGAAAATCAGAGATCCCAACACTGAAGACGTAGCCGTGTTTCATTATCTGTATATAAAAAGAAAAACGATGGATTGTGAATTTTATCAAGTGTCCAGACAATAACCCAATCAACTGTTACTAAATACCAGAGCGTATTTCGTGGCGAGATCCAGACCACATCAATGCCAAAACAAATATTACTTCGTATAATAGTAATCAACACCTGAGATCTCTTAGACACCACCTACAGAATACTTTTAAACTTTATACACCTCCGAGCTCCTCAGATAAATCTTTACTCTGTAACCTAAGTTATAAACCTGTGCGAGAAACCTCCAAGCGTATAAGGCAACTCCTAACTCAATAGACTTTGTTAATATTAACAAAACGTTATCTGCTTTGACAGGTGGATTTAATGGGGGAGAAATAACATGAAACAGCAAGTATTCTAGAACCCTATAATCACTATTGGACTTCATATACTATATCAGAGAGCACATTAGCGCAGATGAAACCTTAATATGTTAGAGGTACCGTAAGACAGAATGTTAATATCAAGCATGAAGAAAGATCATCTGTTGTTAACTAAATTACAGTAACTCGGTATAATTCTTACATGTATACCAAAGCGAATACACTGCATTTAAGTAAAAACCCACCTGATTGATGAATCCTAACGCACATCACAATGCGATCGCTTCCTAAAGATCTACGTAGAGTACAGAATTCATTAATCTACCTTAGAAACCAAAAATGAGCAGAGAACGAAGATATCTCTATGCCACGGTGAATCAAGAATGTATCGATAATAGTACTAATGAATATGCTAGAGGCAGGTGAACTTATTACATGAAGATGGGTGAAGCATGAAGGTAAAATATACTGAGTACGAAAACATATAAGTCAATCAGATAAATTAAGTCTCAGTAAATAATGATATGGCTATACTCAAATTTGAAAGGAAGATATTGAGCAAGTATTACTCAAATATCACAAAAATAAGCCGACGGTAAACAACATGTCTCGTAAACTGCACTCGCTCGCGCAGCTCGCTCTCACTACATCATCACACTCAATATCCCGTTGTATATTATATTAATGTGAAACCTTATATATATATATATAATTATAGCTCATAACTCACACTCTCTTAGCTATATATATATATCTATTATCAAATATATAATATACATATAAATAATATATATATAACTCACATAATAAATAAATAACTATATCATAAATTATTAAATAATATAGCATATATATACCAAACCATTGTATCAAATATAATTATAACAACTCTTGTAATAAAATATATATATACAAAATAAACATCAATAAATAAATATTAATAATAAATATATATATAAAATATATTAAAAAAATATCTCACCTATATACTTATATATAAATATAACTATAATGAAGGATAATATATAGAAGCTGATACGGCATATTAAATAGCCGCCTAAAACTATTATATATATACTCATTAAATCATATTGATAAGATTTACATATAGATATTAAATTTTCTACAAAATATTCCACTATGATAACAATTCTCTATACGCTATCACTCCTATTGATTCATTACGCTTAAATAAACATATTAAACATAGTTAATAGTTCAAGAGTTAAATATAACGAAATCTATAGAAGGCTAACGCGATATGACAACAAAAACATGTTTCTCTATACTCTTAAAACCAAAAAAGACGATCACAAATAAATCCATCGACCATATCACATACGATCATATAAGAATGAGGATTACTACACGCGGATCCGAACATCACATAGGAAAAGGTAAAAATCCTTGGCTTAACCTGAATTCACCAAAAGGAATCATTAAATCCGATACCACATATCATGTATTTCAGTTTAAACATATATTAATGTAAAAATTAAAATTAACACCCTTGATTCTCGATTCCTCATGAACATATACTGGATATATACCAATTGTGTGAACCTTCCTGGCGGCTAATAATACCAGCATAATCCCGCCTGTTGATACAAAATAAAGCTGTATATCCATAACATAGGCCTAAAAATCTCTGAGAACCGCACCTAAAAAGCTCGAGGATATCCATTAGGCACCAACAATTTTACAGAAACAGTCAGTATATGACCAAAAATTTATAGACACCTAGGAATAATAAGAACACTAAAATCGCCCGGGATAATCAACTACCACAAGAGGATTCTCACAACTCACAAACGAGTACCATTTCACAGAGGAGAGACAAAACACCGCAGGATACCATGTATGTCGATACTCTGATTAAAGAGAGAATGTCGACTACCGAATTTTAGGTTGTGTATTTATCTCGGAGATGGAATGTGTCTATGTATCAAATAAGATAATAAGTAATAAATACAATCAAATAAAACTAATAAATGAATAATAAATAATAATAAAAAATAATAATAATAAAGAAAATCCAAATTATTTAAAAAACTTTGAAATATTTTTAGTTAATTTCGAGCGAATAATATAATGTAAGTGAAATAATTGTTATTTTAATTTTTTAAATAAGAAAGATTGGAAAGATTTTAATAAAATACATGTTTATGTTGGCACTATTTTTATACTTATTTTGTTATTTTTATACTTATTACATTGCTAAAGTATGATGAAAGCAGTAAGTCAATAGAACATAACGGTGGCATAGCTTGGTGTAGAGGGGTTCTCAGGGGGCTGACCTTACTGATTATACTTGATTTATTTGTTAAGGTACGTAAAATATTATGTTTTTAACAAAATTTCATTAAAATTTTATTAAAATTTATTTTAAAACTCGATAGTGATCATTTTTATAATCAAAGTATTAACAGTTAATCAATGCTTTCTTTATTCAAAGATAATGATTGATTTACTATTAGAAGTTTTAAGAAACTTTGAAATAACTATAGTTTATATTGAATGATTGTTATCAAATCTACGTGTTTAATTTAAAACAAAAAATTACTTAACAACTGTTATGCTTTTATGTAGTTAGTAATTCTATTTGACCCTGTCTAAGTAGATCTGTGGGGGTGTGTGTGTGTGGTGTGTGACCGCGTTGTGTATAAGTGTAAAATGTAAGTTGTCTATGGGTGAATGTAAGTGTCATAGTGAATTGTTTGTATAGTTGTCGATATGTGAATTGTGGGTGTGTGGATAAGGGTAAAGTTGTGTGTATAAGTGTAAATGTTAAGTGTCTATGGTTAAATGTAAGTGTCATAGTGAATGTGGTGTATAAGTGTCATTAGTGATGTTGTATAATGTGGTAAGTGACTGTTCGTGTGTGTGTGTGTATGGTGTGTTTCTAAATAAATAATAACAATAGGCATTAAATTACACTAAGTATAATAATAAAAATAAAATAAATATTAAAAATATAAAATTAAATAAAAAATAAATAATAAAAATAAATTAAAATTAAAATTAAATAAAACATAATGTTAATAAATAAGAGTTAAAAACAATTAAAAACATATGAGTTAAAGCAGTAAGCAGAAAGTTAAAGCAGCTAAGCAGAAAGTTAAAAGCAGTAAAGCAGGTAAAAAAACAAATCAGCATACTAATTCCCCTTGTTGCTGATGTAACACGCTCTAATGATTTATTGATTTACTGCTTTTAAGGTATGTAATGTATGTGAGTCAAAGAAGTAATTCCAGAAAGTTAAAGCAGTAAGGCAGAAAGTTAAAGCAGTTAAAGCCAGTAAAACAAAAAGCATACTAATCTTAGCGTGTTAGGTTTGATTTATTGATTTTACTGATTTACTGCTTTAAGGTATGTAATGTATGTGATTTAAAGCAGAAAAGCAGTGAGTTAAAGCAGAAAGTAGAAAGGTTAAAGCAGTAAAGCAGTAAAACAAAAGCATACAATCCCTAGGTGTTTAGGTTAACGGGTGGTTTGAATTACTGATTTTACTGCTTTAAGGTATGTAATAGTTAGTTAAATATGTGAGTTTAGAAGCGAGTAAAACATATGAGTAAAACATGTTAAAACAGTAAAACAAAAAGCATTGACTAACCCCCTCTCTTGCTATGTAACACCTTCTATTTGATTTAGGTATTTACTGCTTTAAGTATGAAGTATATGTATTTTAATAAAAGTTCGCATACAATTGTAGTTAATAAACATGATTAAATATCAGGCACTTTGGCTTTTTCTTCTTACATCCAATTTTTAAAAAATTTATAAATTAAAAAAGT
>JABUQX010139048.1:0-15556 GCA_015478945.1 Trachelipus rathkii | reverse complement strand
CAGTATACTTCGTTCAATTTCGTTTTATATTTTGAAGAAGTGTTGAGTTTTCGCAGTTGTCGTGAAACCTTTTCCCATCTTCGCGCGCCGCTTCAATATATATATATATATTATATATATATATATATATATATATATATATATATATATATATATATATATATATATATATATATATATATATATATATATATATATATATATATATATATATATATATATATATAAATTTATACATATCTATATATATATATATATATATTTATAACATATATATATATATATATATATATATATATATATATATATATATATATATATATATATATATATATATATATATACTACTACTGGTATATATATATTCGTTTAAGGTTGGAAATTGCAACTGATGCTGTGCATTGCATTGCATTGCATTGCATTGCGGTGCGGTGCGGCGCAGTGCGGTGCGGTGCGGTGCGGTGCGGTGCGGTGCGGTGCGGTGCGATGGTGCAGTGCAGTACAGTGCAGTGCAGTGCGGTGGTGCGGTGCGGTGCGGCGCAGTGCGGTGCGGTGCGGTGCGGTGCGGTGTGGTGTGGTGCGGTGCGGTGCTACTAGATGAACTGACTGCTGCGTTGATAAGTTACTCAAACTCTATGTTTACAGGAAAATTTGAAGAAAGAAGAGATCTTTTTTTTTTGTAAATTATTGACGATCTCTTTGACATAGCTCATTCAGATGCTTTGGAACAGATGAAAAATAAAAAGGATAAGAATTTCTTAATGCTTCAGCGCCATAAGGGACGACCGGGTTTCATGGTTGGTGTAAATAAAAAACTAAAGTACAGGGAAGAAAGAGCGCTGAAGCTCACTGCAATGGAAGAAGCCAAGAAAAAAATGGACCTATGAAGAAATAAAACAATTTGTACTCATCAGCTTGCTACATCAAAAACTGATGATTCAACATCAAGCAGCCAAAGCAGTGATGGTGGTGACGATAGTGAAAATTCCTCTGTCATCGTTCAGCAAATATCAGCAACAACAGCAGTAGTAACAGCAGCAACTCGATGTACATTGCAGTTTTCACAGGTGTTAAAAAGGTGGAAAGACTGGCAATAATAGTAACTTTTCAAGGCAAGGAGCAATTGTTGGGAGTCCCTGAAATCCCAACATCTTCAGGAGAAGAGCAAGCCATGGCTGTTTACCAAGCAGTGGAGAAGTTGGGTATAACCTGCAAAATTCAGAAACTTTGCTATGATACAAACAAAGGTGAAGCAGAGGAAGAAAAAATTTTTCTTCCTTTACAAACATCGAGTTTTCGTCTTTTGTAACTCCTGGTACAAAAACTTTCTTCACGAGATTTTCTATCAGCACCGATTTCCTCGACAAAGACCCTTCAACATGGAAGGATGATCCTGGTTACAAAAGTGGAATTGAAAAACTTGAGAAGACAGTTGTTGTGAATGACGTTGCAGAAAGAGGTGTCAAACTCATTCAGGATTACAATAACATTCTCACAAAAGATGAAACTGAGAAACAATTTGTTTTACAGATCGTTGCCGGAGACCGTAAAAAATACCCAACTGCTACTAAATCCTCTCTTAGGAAAAAATAATGTTCAATGTTCGTTCGTTCACACTATGTTTTGATTCTATAGAAATTATTGCTGTAAATAAAAATGCGTTTCTCTTATAGAAGTTGTGTGCGTTATTTAAAAAAAACTAATATTTCTTAAATTTTTATATTTCAGAAATTTTTCGAATTAACTTTTGGGAAATTTGATTAAGAATGTTTTTAAACAATTGCTGGGGTTGCATGGATGTGTCCACATAAATTTCTCTAAGAAGAAAAAAGAAAATGGTCGAGATAGGGAAGAGTATACCGCTTTTGAACGGATTTAATCGTTGCGTATACTATGTTCCAACTTCAAGGCGTTTGAGGGTCGCCTAGCAGTTGTCCGATTGAGCTGAAGTTTTGCACAACCCATTTTTGTTGATTGGAACAGGATTAGTTTTACTGTATACTCTTTATTTAATACTTCCACGTACACGGCTATAGATTTTATATTTATATATATATATATATATATATATATATATATATATATATATATATATATATATATATATATATATATATATATATATATATATATATATATATATATACATATAAAATATCTCGGATTTACCACAGAATGTCTGAAAAACAAAGAATATTTATGTTTTGAACGACAGAAAAAAAATTAATCCTTATTCTTTATTAAAAAGGTTGCGTGAATAAGAAAGAAATTAAAAAAAGGGAAGAAATATTGAACAACAGAATGATTGAGAGATTGACAGAAATACTGACAGATAGTTGAATAGACACGGGAGTTAATATGTAATATATATAAACATATATATATATATATATATATATATATATATATATATATATATATATATTTATAAATATTTAATGATATATAAATATATACATAGATATATATATATATATATATATATATATATATATATATATATATATATATATATATATATATATATATATATATATATATATATATATATATATATATATACATACGAGTAATAATTGAGATATATATAAATATATATATATATATATATATATATATATATATATATATATATATATATATATATATATATATATATATATATATATATATATATATATATATATATATATATATATATATATATGGCTAAAATATGAAAATATGAAATAATATATTAAATACTACTGTTTTATATAATTAAACACTATATATTTTCAACTAAATTAAATAAAAGTACGTAATTGCAGAAAGAAATATCGATAATGATTTTATCATTATTGCTTCATAATAATTTTCACTAATAATTTCTTTTCAAATTTGCATTGTTTTTTTCCTGCCTATATTTCAAATATATTCAATAAAATGATAAAAATGAGATTAAATACATTTTTCTTATTGTTTGTTTTAAAACTCTGGTGTCTACTCAATAAAATATTACAGGTGCTAAACGTAAACACTGTTTGTTTGATAAAAAATAATAGTGAGAAAACCTTATTAAAAAAAGAAAAAACTATATTTTTCTCCGGTTTTATGATAATGTTAACATTATTACTTTATATTGTCCCAGTATATGACGTACACATATTATTATTATTATTATTATTATTATTATTCGTTTTCTTTCTCCTCCCCCACGAATCCCCGCAAGTTGGGAGTAAGGTGCACAAAATGCACAGGAAACAGAGTAGTTACTAGTTAAATAGAAGACCATGACGTAAGTCGAAAAAGGTATACCCTCATACTTTTAAGTGCTAGCCCGTCGCAGCCAAAATCCTCCCTAGAGCTTAACAACACCGCGACAGACCCACTATGGTATCTCGTTAATGTTAGGGTTAACCCTCATGTTCCAGTCCCACAGCCATAACCCTCACAAAACCATTCCATTGATTTCTATCATGCACCAATACTCTCATTTCTGCTAAATTCGCATTCATTTCCTTCAGACACTCCTTTACTAGCTCAAACCAACTTTTCTTCGGTCTCTCAGCCGGTCGATTCACAACACACTCCTCTTTATGCAGCCTCTTAACCAACCGCATCATTTCCATATGACCAAACCATCTTCATACCCTCATTTACACCTTTTTCACAACACACAGCTCCCTCACAGGCTCATTCCTCATTTTATCAACTCTTCTCATACCCAACACTCCTATAAGATTATACATTTGAACAGACTACACCTTGTATCTATCCCTCTTATTCCACACCATAGTTTCGCTATTATACATTAACACCGGTAACAACGTATCCCCATGCAGAATCCTAGCGCACTCATGACTTAGTCCCTTTGAATTCACCAAAAATTTAATTCCACCTGCCACCTTCCTACCACTCACAACTTTTCTACTACACTGCATCATCCGTTACCCTTTTCATCCAACATATATCCTAAATAATAAAACTCGGATACTTGTTTCAGTTGCCTACCATCCAACGTGTTTCCTCACCCACCATCATCACCTTATTCTTAATTACATTTACTTTCAAATAGATCCTTTTATACATCCTACCAAACCCTCTACCAATCCTCTCAAACTTCTTCAGATTCAGCACAGAAAACCAAATCATCTGAATACAATAAGAAGAGCACCCTCCACTCTCTTCCATTCTTCATCAGTGTAACCACTCCCCTACTACTTCTACGTTTAATTCTTCCATCACCTCATCAATATACAAATTGAATAGCCATTGATATATTACACGTCCCTGCCTCACTCCATTATTAATGTTAAACCAGGCACACCATTTAATTTATTCTTACACACGCTTCACTGTCGTCATACGTACTTGTGATTCCATTCAGAAGCCTACCACCAACACCATATATCATTAACACCTGCCAGAGAACTTCCTTATTAATCCTATCATACGCCTGCTGCTTTTCCATAAAACCTAAATACATTTTGTTTTTCTTTTTTCATTTTCTCACTCATTTGCTTCAATGAAAATATTTGATCTAAGTAGTACGGAGGGGATATTGCATGCCCAAAGTGACCGCGACCTTTTTGACCTTTACCTTTTTGGGCAACCTGAATTTTTTACCTTAACTTTTTTTGGGCTTGACCTTTTTTGAGAACCCGGATTTTTTGGGAACCCGGATTTTTTGAGAACCCAGATTTTTTGAGAACCCAAATTTTTTGAGAACCCAAATTTTTTGAGAACCCAAATTTTTTGAGAACCCAAATTTTTTGAGAACCCAAATTTTTTTGAGAACCCTAATTTTTTGCAACCCTTCGAAGAATGGTTGCGCCAAACGGTTGCGCAGCAACCGTTGTACGTGTCCCCCCCCTAATTTTTTGAGAACCCTAATTTTTTTGAGAACCCTAATTTTTGAGAACCCTCTTTTTTGAGAACCCTATTTTTTGAGAACCCTAATTTTTTGAGAACCCAAATTTTTTTGAGAACCCATATTTTTTATCCCACCAGCTTTTGAGAACCCCTAATTTTGAGAACCCCTAATTTTTGAGAACCCTAATTTTTTAAGAACCCTAATTTTTTGAGAACCCTAATTTTTTCGGCAACCCTAATTTTTGAGAACCCTAATTTTTGGACTGAACTAATTTTTTGACAACCCTATTTTTTGAACCTTTGGTCTTCCATTGGTCAATTTTGGCCCCACCCTAATTTTTGGCCACCCTTACGGGCTTAGCCCTATGATTTTTTGATATTCGGTCACATCTACAGCGACACCATCAGCCACACACACCACAACAGATTTACTTACACACACAGATTTACTTACACTCACACACAGATCTACTTAACACATACACACACACACACCACAGATTTACTTACACACACACACACACACACAGATTTACTTACACTATGACACTTATACACACTATGTCACTTATACACACATACACTATTGACAGCTTATACACACATTGCACTATGACACTTATACACACTTACACTCTTACCCATAGACACTTACAATTTACCATAGACACCGCTAATCACCGTAAGAAGTATCTAGTGATGTTCGATTAGTGTTCTATGAGTATTAGTATGAGTGCCAGGTGAGTGCCCAAGTGACGTGCTATATGATGCCAAGTGAGTTGCCAAATGAGTGCCAAGTGGATGCAAGTGACTTGCCACATAGTGCCAACTGAGTGCCACTTTTTTCAAGCCTTTTCTAGCCTCCCCTGAGCCTAGAATAGCCCTAATAGGGTGTCTACCCCTAGGTATAAGGTATGAGGAATCATTTGGTGTATATTACAATCTGCTAAAATGCTTCCTACTATGAGTTTAGTATTTTTTATAACACTTTTAACACTTACACTCGTTCATAGACACTTACACTAGCCTCATATACACTTACACTTACACTCACACACTCGAAGCTCAATTTTGTTGCCTCATCTTTGGATGACGTCATCTTGATGAATGTCAATCTTTGATACCACCTATATTGATGATTCATCTTGTTGATAACGCATCTTTTCCTACCTCTAGCCATCATTAAGCTGCCCACCAGGCGGCGCAGTTCATATTTCCCACCGCGCGAAGGCCCCACAGCGCCCGCACCCGCAGGTGCGTGATCCCGCCGCGTCCCCGCCCGCCGCGTCCCCGCCCCGCCGCGTGCGCCCGCAGGTGTCGCAATTATTTCCGCGTATCCGCCCGCCGGTGCGCCCGCAGCGCCGCAATAATTCCCGCATCGAATGAAAAATATATTTACTATGAGTCATTCATTTTTATTTCATACCTTAACATTTTTATTAAAAACATTTTCGCGAACCTAAAACTGTAACTCATCACAGACATCTTTATATTTTACTTAATACTGTTTTTAATGTATAAATTTTTAAAAATTGTTATGTAAGAAGAAAAAAAAAAAGCCAGAGCGGTCTGAATATAATAAAACATTTTATTTTTACTACAACTGTACGAAAATTTTATAAAAAACATTAACTTTACATACCTTAAAGCAGAGTAAATCAATAGAGGTGTTACCTAACACCAAGGGGGGATTAGTATGCGTTTGTTTTACTGCCTTTACTGCTTTAACTTTCTCTTTACTGCTTTAACTCCACTGCTTTACTGCTTTAACTCAGATACATTTACATACTTAAAGCAGTAAATCAGTAAATTCAAACCATCTCCTCCCCATAGCACCAAGGGGATTAGAATGCGTTTGTTTTACTGCTTTTACTGCTTTTACTAGCTTTCTGCTTTACTGCTTTAACTCACTGCTTTACTGCTTTAACTCACATACATTACATTAAAAACTTTAGAGAAAATTAGTAAAAATTTTCAAGGGTTTAAAATCAATAGAGTGTTACACTAACACCTAAGGGAGATTAAGTATGCCTTTTGTGTTAACTGCGTGACTGCTTTAACCTTTCTTGCTTTTTACTGCTTTAACTGTTCTCTTACTGCTTTAACTTTGCTGCTTTACTGTTTAACTTTATTCTGCGTTACTGCTTTAACTTCATATGTTTACTGCTGTAAACTCAATATTTTATAACATTACATAGCCTTTAAAACAGTAAATCAGTAAATCAATAGAGTGGGGGACCTAGCAGCAAGGGGATTATACTGCTTTTGTTTTTACTGCTGTACTGCTTTAACTCATGATTTACTGTTGTAACTCATATGTTTTACTGCCTTGTAACTCATATGTTTTACTGCTTGAACTCATGTAAACTTAAACTATTATGTTTTTATTTGTTTTAATACTTTCATTTATTTTTATTAGTTATTTTTATATTTTTATATTATTTTTATTTTATTTTATTATATAAACTTAGTGTTATTTAACGTTCATGCCTAGTTATTGATTATTTAGAACGTGCACACACACACACACCATCACCACATCTCCACACTAAGTGAGGTGTGTAGTTATCACGCACTAATTCACTATGACACACTGGTATACGCGGAGCTGACATTCACTAATGACAGCCTGGTACAGTGGTTACCATAGACACTATTTACATCTTATTCACGCACGGCGGTGGGTGCACATGTGCACACAGCACACACACACACACACTTACCACACACACACATACACAGTCACACAACTTACACACACTTACACATACATTCACTATGACCATCTTATACACACATTCACTATGACACTTTACACTTTACCCCATAGACACTTACATTTTACACTTATACAACCTCGCGCACACACACATACACACCAACACACACACACACCTTTACACTTTATAACAGTCAACAATTCACTTAGACACTTATACACAGCATTCACATATGACACTTACACGTTTACCGCATAGACACTTACATATTACATCTTACACACACACACAACAAGGATTTTACTTACCACTCACGCACAGATTTACTGTACACACGCAGATTTACTTACACTTAACACAGATTTACTTATACACTCAGCACACAGATTGTACTTACACTTCACACAGGATTTACTTTACACACACAGATGTTAGTTACACTCACGATCACAAGATTACTTTCACACACAAGATTTACTTACACACTACAGATTACTTACACACACAAGATTACTACACACACAAGACTTTTACTTACACTCACACACACACACGCACCTACACATCACGCTTATCACTCTATCTTACACTAAAACGTAAATTATTATTAAATAGAACAGAGTTGAGTCTGTTAATTAAACACGTACATTTATATTACTCAATTCAAATATAACTAAAATTATTTCAAAGTTTCTTAAAACTGCTTCTATAAATAAATCAATCATTATCTTGAACAAAGAATTTATTATTTAACTGTAATTTTAATTTATGTTTAAGTTTTAATAAACTATCAAGTTTTAAAATAACTGTACTAAAATTTTATGAAATTTTATTCAAAAAACATTAGAATTAGGACATGAGTGCCATAATCAGGTAAGATCGAGTAAGTCTATGCACCCTAGCACCCCTCTACACCAAGCTATAGCCACAGTTTTTTCTATTGGCTTACTGCTTTACATCATCTTTATCTATGTAATATATATAAAATAATTAACAAAATAAGTTCTTCTCGTGCGTGAAAATAACATGTTTTTATTTAATAAATTCAGTCTAAAGTTTTTAATTTAAAAAGGAAACAATTTATCACTTACATTTATATTCGGCTCGATGTTAACTAGAAAATATTTCATGAAAGTCTTTTTAAATAATTCGGTATTTTCCTTTATTATTATTATTAATATATGTTATCTAGTACATTGACCAATTCCACATGCGAGAAAACACAGCAAATTCCCCCACTCCTTACAGATTACGAAACTTACCTCTCTCTGTAAAATGTGTTTGAAATAATTACTTTAGGCCTAAATTTAGGATAATCCTGTTTTTGTAGCCCGGGCGATTTAGGCCTAATTTTTAAATAAAAAATATAATTTCAAATTGACCTTTTTCTGTAATATGTGGTGCAATAACTACGGTTAGCCTAAATTTAGGCCTAAATTTAGGATAAGCCTTTTTGTATCCCATGCGGATTTAAAGCCGAATACCAGGTCAAAAGGTAACTCCAGAGTACAGACAAGAATCATTGTTATTATTATTGTACTTTTATAAATATATTTCAGAGACTGAAACTGCTGGAATCGCGTAAGATCCTTTAAGCAGTTAAGAAGGAAATGTTCCTTACTTGTGATTGGTCTGAGTAATCCTTATCTCTATATGACCTCGTATGTGGATGGTCGAGAATTATTTTATCTGGTCTTTGAAATTAGACTTTGTTCTTTAAACTTGTATTTGAGCAGGCGTGTGTTTTATTATCTTTTTAGACCCCAACTCATTTTAAAATCATAGTCATTTTAGCTGTTAAGCGGTGCACAATTTATCTGATTTGTATTAAAAGTGTTTTATTTTTACTAAGTGTATATCATATTTATAATAAATACTTACATTGAGAATAATTATTAATTTCACTAGAATAGATAATAATTAATTCACTAGATTTATAGTAGATCACGTGGAGCAAAACGCAAGAGCGCCCGCAAGCGCGACCCGGTGCGGAAACCGACGCATGAACCCGCCGGCGTAAATTACTACGCTGGTCGCCGAAAAAAGTATGGGCGTTCGTATTTCCAAAGGGCGGTAGGGCATACTTCCTGACGAGGTTGATATCTTTTGGACACCGTCCCATTCAGTATGTTATAATATTAGTTTGTGTACTGTATAAAGGTATATTTTACGAACCTTATAACATGTGTTCAATCGCTATTAGTTTATTAAAATCCTGGTATTATCGAGTGTATTATTACAACCAAGGGAGATATTCTCGCATTCGGTTCCGAAGCCTACAACATCTAATAGAAGGAGGTATGAACTTACACTACCTCGATGTAATTTATCGAAGATAAATGATATGATACCAATTATGGAAATCCATATAAGAGAAATTACGGTTTGTTACAATGAGGGAAGTTGTCACTTATGCATGTACACACATGTGTATTAATTTAATTAATATAATATTATGTAAATATTATATCTTTAGATTAAACAAACTCTTTTTCATACACTTATACATTAGAGGAAATTAAAACCTTAAAGACATATCTTGAATAAGGGAGGCGGAGATGGGATAACTTTCTATATCCATTAACTCTACGTCGCTTAATAGGTGATAACTTTAAGGCATATATGAAACCTGTTTTACACCTTAAAGTAATTAAGATCTTAAATGCATACCACAGAAGCAGGAAACATGGCCTACGGTCACAGCCGGGAGAATGTTGTTCTATTTCCCTCAGATAATGTATAACTTTAAGATAAATAAACCCAAACTGCTTTCTACAATAACAAAATTGTTCGTTTTCAAAACTTAAATGTTTTTTCACAGAGATACGCTTTTACCAGGAAAATGGTATTTTCTATAAATAAAATTAAAAAATGTTCAAGTAAGAAATAAAATGAACGATTCCTAATATAGGAAACGGTATATGAAAATAACAAAAATGATGTAATGAAAGTTTTCAACGGCATATCATAAAGAAAAATATTTTCGCGACGCGTTAGTAATTATTTACGCCGGCGTTCATGCGTCCGGTTCCGCACCGTCGGTCGCGCTTGCGGGCGCTCTTGCGTTGCGTTTATCTACTACTATAAATCTAGTGAATATTAGTATCTATTCAGTGAAATTAATAATATTCCCTATGCTAAGTATTTATTTAGTAAATATTGATTATACACTTCAGATAAAAATAAAACACTTTTAATACAAATCACTGATGAAACTTGTGCACCGCTTAACAGCTTAAAATGACTATGATTTTAAAATGAGTTGGGGTCTAAAAGATTATAAAACACACACCTGCTTCAAATACAAGTTTAAGGAACAAAGTTAATTTTCAAGAAGACGATAAAATAATTCTCGACCTATCACATAACGAGGTCATTTATAGAGATAAGGATTACTCCGAACCCAATCACAAGAAAGGAAAACGATTTCCTTCCTTAACTGCTTAAAGGCATGCTTACCGATCCAGCATGTGTGTGGTTGTGGTGCCAGTTTTGAAATATGTTTATGAAAGTAATGAATAATAACAATGATTTCCTTGTCTATACTGAATTACTTTTGACCTTGGTATTTAGGCTAAATCCGCATGGTCAAAAGAGGCTATTCCTAAATTTAGGCCTAACGTAGTTTATTGCCACCAGCATTCTTACAGGTAGATAGGTAACGGTTTGAAATATATTGGTTGACCTGGAATTAGCGTCCTAAAATCGCCCCGGCGTACCCAAAAAGGAGTATCCTAAATTTAAGGGCTAAAGTAGTGTATTTCAAGCACATGTTTTGACAGAGGGAGAGGTCAGTTGTGCGTATCTGTAAGAGCTGCGTGTTGTGTTTCCGTGATGGATTGTCAATGTACATAGATATATAATAAAATTTAAGTTAAAGAAAATCCGAATTATTAAAAAACTTTTGATATATTTTTACGTAACATCGCAGCGAACTAATATAATGTAAGTGAATGAGATGTGTTATTTTTAAATAAAAACTTAGAATGATTTTAATAAAAATACATGTTATGTTAGCAGAGAAGAAGCGTATTTTTGTTATTTTTTATACTTATTACATGGCTAAGAATGATGTAAAGCAGTAAGTCAATAGAAACAAAACGTGGCATAGCTTGGTAGAGGCGGGTGCTAGGGGGTTCTGACCATAGGATTTTACTGACTTTATTTGCGTTTTGAAGGTAACGTAAAATATAATGTTTATTAATAGAAACATGTAATCACACTTTAGTAAAAGTGTAGTTTATAGAAACTTGATAGTTATAAAATTGTAGTAAATCAAAAAGATGGTAACAGTAATAATAATCTTGTTCAAAGGATACATGATTGAGGTTATTATAGAAGTTTTAAGAAACTGTTGAAATGAATGGTTTAGTTGATATTGAGATGAGTAATATAATGACTAGTGATCCGGGATGTTATTAAAACGAGTAAAGATGTTTTAATAAATTAGTTACGTCTAATGGTGTGAGTGTGGTGGTGTGCGTGTGTTTGTAGAGATGTAAGTTAAATCTGTGTGTGTCAAGTAGGATCTGGTGGTGTGACGGCTGTGAAGTAAATCTGTGTGTTAAGTAAAATCTGTGTGAGTGTAGAGTGAAATTCTTGGTGTGTGAGTGGTAAAGTAAAATCTGGTGTCGGAGTGTAAGTTAAATCTCCTGTGTAATAGTAAATCTGTGCGAGTAGAGTTAAGTCAAATCGTGTGTGTGATGTGTGGTGTGGGGGTTGGATGGTGTGTGTGTGTGTAAGTGTAAATGTAAGTGTTCTAGCTAATGTGAGAGTTGTCATAGTGGAATGTGTGTTATAAGTGTCAAGTGATATGTGTGCGTATAAGTTGTAAGTGGGTGTGTGGTGTGTGTCGTGGTTGGGGTGTGTGACCGCCGGTGGTATAAGTGTAGAAATTAGAGTGTGCTATGGGTGAAAATGAAGTGTCATAGTGAATGTGTGTATAAGTGTCATAGTGAGATGGAATAAAATAATAAAGATGTAATGAGATGTGAAAAAAATGTGAGAATAGAATACCGCGTGAGATAGAATAAGTAAAATGTAAGTATCTATTAAGAAAGAGAGTAATGAGAAGAATAATAATATGAGGAGAGATAGAGAAAAGATATACTAGGAATTATAAGAGAGTATAGATGATAGAAGTAGATCGTAAATGAAGCGTTTATAACAATATAACAATAGAACATAAAAGTAGAGATACACAGAGTAAATAATAAAAATAAAAAAAAGAATAATAAAAATAATAAAAATAATAATAAAAATAAATGATAAAATAAAATAAAAGATTTATAAATAAACAAGTATTAAAACAAAATAAAAAACATGAAATGGTGGGAATAAATATATGAGAATAAGCGAGTTATAAACATATGGAGTTAAAGCAGGTAAAAACATATGAGTTAAGCAGTTAAAACATGAGTGAAAGCAGTAAAGCAGCTAAAAACAAAAAAAGCATTACTAATCCCCCGTGGTCGTTAGGTCCCACCTGCTATTGATTTGAGCTGATTCTTTTTTAATTTAGTAATATTTAATAAATATATGATTATCAAGCAGGTAAAAACAGTATGAGTAAAGGCAGTAGGAGAGTCAGAAAGTTAAATACAGTAAGTCCAGAAAGTTTAAAGCAGGTAAAAGTCAGGAAAGATAAAGCAGTAAAGCAGAAAGTTAAAGCGTAATAGCAGTAAAACAAAAGCATAACTAATCCCTTAGGTGTTATGTAACACCTCTTGATTTACTGAGTTACTGCTTTAAGGTATGTAATGATGTGAGTGTAATGAGCAAGTGTAAAGCGTTCGGAGGTTAAAGCAGTACAACAGAAGAGGTTTAAAGTGGCAGGTTGTAAGCAGTAAAACGCAAAAACGCCATACTAATTCCCTTTAGGTGTTTAGGTAACACCTCATGTTGATTGACTGGATTTACTGCTTAAGTATGAGGAGGTGTGATGGTGATGTTAGTAGCAGTAAAGCAGTGAGGTTAAAAGCGAGTAAAGCAGATGAAGTTAAAGCAACAGTAAATGCTGCTCGATAGTAACAAACCAACACTTATCCGAGTGACTAATCTCCCCCTTGGTGTTAGGTCAACACCACTATGGATTAGCTGATTTACTGCTTTAAGGTAGGTAATGTTAATGTTTTTAATAAAAATTTCGTACAGTTAGTAAAATAAATGTTTATATTATCAGACCCTCTGGTTTTTTTTTCTTCTTACATACAAATTTTAAAAAATTATAAATAAAAAGTATTAAGTAAAAATGATAAATAGTATGTCTGTGCATGAGTTGACATTTTTAGGTTCGCGAAAGAATGGTTTATTTTAATAAAAAAGTAAAGTATGAAATAAAAATGAATGACTTCTAGTATATATATTTTTCATTCGCGCAGGAATATTGCGCTTGCGGGCGCACGCGGCTGGCGGATAGACGCGGAAAATTGCGCCTGTCGGGCGCACGCGGTTGGTGCGGGGACGCCGGCGGCTGGGACGCGTTTCGGACGCACGCTGCGGGTGCTGGGTCGTGGGCCTTCGCGCGGAGTGGGATCCATGCTGCGCCTGTGGTGGGCTGACTTTATTGACTTCTAGGACGGTAGTACCAAAAGATGTTCGTTATCAAAGGATGGAATCATCAATTAGTCGTATCAAAGATGACTCAATCAAAGATGAGTATCAAAGATGAGGCAACAAAATTGAGCTTCGATGGTGAGTGGTAGAGATGAAGTGTATATGGCTATGTGAAGTGTGCTATGACGAGGGTGTAAGGTGCGTATAAGCTGTGTATAAAGAGATACTAACTGCGTATATGTAGGAAAGCATTCTAAGCAGATTGTAATATACAGCAATCGATTCCTCATACCCTTATAACCTAGGGTAAGACACCCATATTAGGGCTATTCTAGGCTCAGAGGAGGCTAGAAAGAGCTTGGAAAAAGAGTGGCACTATGGGCATCTATGTGGCTACGTCAACTTGGCACTATGTGGCACTCACTTGGCACTTCAGTTGGCACTCACTGGCACTCATTGGCACCACGTTGGCACTCACCTTTTGGCACTCACCGCGGCACTCATCTAATACTCAGGTGAGAACACTAATAGAGGACATCCCTAGAATCTTACGGGTGGATTAGGGGTGTCTATGGGTAAATGTAAGGGTGTGTATGGGTGAGTGTAAGTGTCGCTGGTATAAAGTGTCATGAGGTAAGTGTGTGATATAAGGTCAAGTAGTGTGTGGTTAAGTAGACATAGGTGGTTAAGTGATGCCATAGTGTAAGTAAATCTTGGGGGGAGTGTGTTTGTAAGTAAATTCGTGTATTGTGTGTGTTATGGGTGGCGCATGTGTTGTATGTGTAGAGGTAAGTCTGTGTGTAAGTGTAAGTAAAGCTGTGTGTGTAAGTAAGAGTCTGTAGTGGGGGTGTGTGTGTGGGTATGGATGTTGTGTGTGTGGAGGTTGTGTGTGTGAGGATGTGGACCAACATATGCAAAAAAATAGGGGCAAGCCTGTAGAAGGGTGGCCAAAAATAGGGGTGGCCAAAAATGACTCCATGGAAGACCAACAGCGTTTGGGTCGAAAATTAAGGGTTTTCAAAAAAATAGATGGTTCCCTCTCTCAGAAATTTATGGTTCTCAAAGGAAGATCTCAACTGTGCATAATAAGCTCCGAAAAAATATATGGGTGTATATGCCAAATTAAATATAGTGGAGTTCTCGAAAAATTAGGGTTCTTCAAAAAATATTATGTGGGTTCTCAAAAATTTAGGGTTCTCAAAAAATTAAGGGTTCTCAAAAATTAGGGTTCTCAAAAAAGTAGGGTTCTCAAAAAAAAATGTCTCGGTTACTCAAAAATTTGGGTTGCTCAAAAAATTAGTGTTTACCTCAAAAAATAGAGGTTCCTCAAAGAATATATGAATTTTGAGTGGTGTACTCTCTCAAAGAATAGTTTAATTAGTTACACAAAGAATAGGAGGGGCTTATGGGACACGTGACTACATATT
>JABUQX010139047.1:5000-12117 GCA_015478945.1 Trachelipus rathkii | reverse complement strand
CATTCAAAAGCAATCTTAAGGTTCTCACTTAGCAAATATTACATCTTTTTTGGTGTATATGCTGCCGCTTCCAATATATATATATAGTTTTATATAGAGCAAGACTTTACTTTAGTACATGCAAATTACAGATGCTACACTAAAACAAATGACATTTTTGTAATCAGTGAAGAATTTTTATTTCGGAAAATGTAATAAAAAAATTCGAAAAGTCTTGAAATAAGATTTTCATATTTATAATAATGTAAATAAATACATTACAAGATTGTACGACAATACTCCATTTTCGTTTCTGTAATAGCAGGAGTGCTAGAGTGCCAAAAATTGTTTTTTGTCATGCTCTCGAGAAAATATGCTAATTTTGTTTTATATTTTTTTTAAAGGGCTCGAGCCGACGGTGGGACAGAGGGGGGGACGAAGTGAGACCGAGAGACCCTGACTCGTTCCATCTATGCAGTTTAATCTGGGGTATTCGTTTAGTTAAGAATAAAACAAACAATTTTTGGCAACACTGGCGCTCCTTGACACGTAAATCATACTCATAAACTGACCGAGATACCGAATTCTTAAAACGTAACACATTTGCATTTTTTTAATTTATAATTTTTTTATGCAACAGTTAACTTAGTTTTCTATATATATACTCCCACCTAAATTTTCACGTTGATTCGGAAAAATGTTATTTATTTTTATGTATCTGCTGTAGTTTTGTAGATAAATGCAGGTATTAATGTAAACTCTGACCATATATATATATATATATATATATATATATATATATATATATATATATATATATATATATATATATATATATATATATATATATATATATATATATATATATATATATATTAGGAGGCGTTTTTCAAATAAATTTTTAGTTTTAACTGTTTTATTTATCTATTTATTTACTTTATTTGTTTACAGTTAGGTTAAGTTAAGGTTGGGTTAAGTTAGGTTAGGTTTTGGTTAGGGTAGGTTAGGTTAGGTTAGGTTAGTTTGTTTGGTAAGATTAGGTTAGGTGGTTAGGTTAGGATTTAGGTTAGGTTAGGTTAGGTTATGTATAATCTACATAAAACAATTAAAATTATTAAAATTTTATCACTTTCGAGATCATAAATTTACGCCTCTTTATTTAGACTTGTACCTATATATATATATATATATATATATATATATATATATATATATATATATATCTATATATATATATATATATATATATATATATATATATACTATATATATATATATATATATATATATATATATATATATATTTTTTTTTGTTTATATCTCTGAACCATCCTTTGTTGGGGTCACGCATAATTTGCCTACCATATTTTGCCGGCTGTAAAAATAGGTCTGTTAAGTAGGTAATTGGGAGATATGTACAACGTGTGGTAAGGTAATTGATCTTTAAAAGAGGTGCTTAGCAGTTTCTAATTTGTGGTAACCTCTTGATCATGTATAAACTGTGTGATGTATTCTGAACTAAAACTAAGCTTGAGTGATTGCATATTCATTGATGACTCTTATGGGTGATGCTTCTATAATATGGTGTGATTGACAATTTTCAAGGTAACTGCTTGATAATGGGTGGATGTTTGCTTAGTGTGGTTTTGTCTTTTGTTCAAGCGCAAAAGATAATCAAAAATAATCCTTTGAAAAGAACAGTATATGAGAGTAAGGATCATAGGTAGTGTTTTGGCAGGATATTGGATTTATTGTGATGGATTAAAATTGTGTGCCTAGCATGTCCATATGGAATTTATTGTGGGAGTTGAATTGAGATGGTTTTGGTTCAGACGGTTATAATTTTGATTACTTGGTTTTGAGGTTTATTGCTATTTATGTTGATTGAGCTATGGTTGGGTACCATATTTAAGATGCGCAGTTTAGGGTTCATCCTATAAATTATTTGTGTGCCGAGTTTGGGTTCTATTTGTTGAGTATGTTAAGAGGAATGTGATAAAAGAAGGTGAAGTGGATGTCATATGAGACCAAGTATCTCACCCAAGTATCTCACAAGATTTTATTGAAGGTAGAAAATTCACGCTGCTTAGTCATTAATTATGGTTCGTAAGTGGTGTCTGTAAGTCTGTAAGTGATGATTAGATTGAAAAGGTTTTTCTTTGTACGATGCTGACATTCACTGAAAAAAATAGATTCTAACTGTCTGAACGATTTTGCGTGTCGGTGTATGTGAGTATGGTCTTGCGCTATAAGATAAATGATGTATCTTTGGTGAATTTATTACTTTTTCTGAATAAAAGTTAAGAGGGAAAGTGACAAAAATAACACTTTGGGAAATTTATTTTTCTATGATTCATGTTTTCGAATGGTAGTTTTTGTTTATAAATTTGGAGCAATACAGGACAGATTAAAAATTGGATTATTTTTTTGTTCTAACTTGATAGGGGAAATTGGGAAGTTTACTTTCTTATGATGCGAAGGTATTTTTTGGAGCGACCTTAGACTTTTGAGAGGGGTAATATTTTTGAAACTATATATAGGGAACTTTGGATGATTGTATCACATCAGTGCGTAGTTTAAGGTTGATCTTTTGAAGCTGTGTTGGAGAACTTGCGGGAGAGAATGAGTGGTTGTTTATTTTGAAGTGGATATTTTTTTATTATGGTTACAGAGTATGCAAAGAAAGAAAATTGTGAGGATAGAAGATAAGTTGTTTGGTGTTCCTCTTCTTAGATTTCAGTATTGGATATTATTAATGCTTAGGAAGCTTGAGTCTAAAAGATTTATCACATAATTAAGTTAGTTAGGTGTGGCTTTCAGTCCTAGAATATTTAAATGATGTTTGAGTTATATATATATAAATAATATATATATTATATTATATTATATATATATTATTATATATTATATATATATATATATATATAATATATATATATATATATATTATATATTATTTCTTAAAGTCACACCCTCACGGAGATAGCTTATTTCAAGGGAGCTTCTCTATACAACTGATACCTTAAGGATCCGGCATGACTGATAGAATCCTGAACTTACATGCTCGGCAATATTCATCACAATAAAAGGTTGTGATAGAAGGGTATATATATATATTATATTATATATATATATTATATATATATAATATAATTATATAATATATATTATATATATATATATAAATATTATATTTATATATATATATATATAGTTTAAAAAAAGTTTTAGTGCAAATATTCTATAAAAAAATGTTTACCATAGAAAAGGGTTTTCTTTCAAGAAAAAGAAAGTAAAGTTCGTTAAAAGGAAAGTGAGTTCTGGGAATAGCTTTGTATATCGTAATATTTAGTTCCGATGTTTTTTAGGTAGATTTTGTTTTTATAATATAAAATAAAATTCATAATATGTCATGCAAATGATTTGTATCTTGATGAAGTTGCAATATTTTTAGAAATCTTTTATTTTATTTCAATTTATATGCACATATATTTTATTATTATTTTCCTTTATAAATTGATTAATATTTTATTTGTAAAATATTCAACAGACAAGAAGTGCAACGTTAATTTTTATGTGTAATTTTATTTTGAAAACTAAATTCAACCAATTGCGATTATGCAACGAAGTTTATAAAATATAAATTATATGAAAATTTTAAATTGATATTTTTAAAAAAAATCTAATACGAATAATGGGTTTAACCTCACCTTTATTAAACAGTAGTTAAAATGGGGTCTAAAAATTTATTTCTTTATTTTTGCTTAATTCTAAAGTTCAGGAGGCGTAAATGGTTAGAGACGTACTTTCCGCATCAGAAAACAATTATTACGTACCTTAAAACCTAGATCTTTTCAACGTAAAAGTAGAAGTTGTTATGAAATATACAAAAAGCAAACAACTATATGTATTGAGAGAAAATAAGAAAAGAAAACCATCTCTCTCATTCACTACATAATTGGTGAACTTGAGAAAAAGAAGAGCACCCTCTATATAAAAAAAATTATCTTCAGGCAGAAAACGGAACAGCAGCAGCCCCAAACAGAAGACCAAACGAAGAAGAAATTATTTGCCGGTATTAAGGCGAAACTGCTAGTGATTTTTGAGTTGAGATGGTTTCGCTCCAACCTTGGTTCCGATTAGAAGGACAATTCCCCTGGGCAAAATTACCTAGGAAAAGACAAAAGTACTTCTTCTCTCTCCCAGATTCCAACTAAATCGTCAATTGTATATCCTCTTACAAAACGTTGATCCAAGCTTACACACCCCCTGAGAGAGCTGTATTGCAATCTACGAGAAAAAGCACAAGTTGTTGAACGATTTATGTCAAATCAAACTTACAGTGACAAACCTTTTCTTCATTTAAAGGAAATGCTCAATTATGGTACAAAATTAAAGATTTTAAGAATGAAGTTCTTAAAAACACTTCCAAACTTCATTCGCCTGACTCTGGCTTCTCATGCATCACCTAGCCTTTAACAACTTGGTGAACTAGCCAATGATCTAGTTAGCTCATAGTGTCAGTCCGTTCCTGTAATGCATTTGTCAACAGCAGCGGCTAATCAAGCCAAACAACAACAAACAACACCAGCAACAGCAACAGCAACAGCAACAGCAACAACAACAACAACAATAACTAACAATAACAATAACAATAACAGCAACAGCAACAGCAACAGCAACAGCAACAGCAACAGCAACAGCAACAGCAACAACAACAACAACAACAACAACAACAACAACAACAACAACAACAACAACAACAACAACAACAACAACAATAACAATAACAATAACAATAACAATAACAATAACTAACAATAACTAGCAACAACAACAACAGAACTTAGCCATATAGCCTGAAATAAAGAAAAGACCCCGTGTTTGCCGTGCACAGATATACCTCACTCCGCAGGCAAGAATATGTAAGCCATGGTGCAAGCGGACTGAAAATTTTAACGTGTAGATGCAGCCCTCTTCTCGCCCCTCTCCCAGATCTTCTCATGTACCATCGGAAAACTAGATGGGCCAGATGAGTGCTGCGCTATAATCAATTCGCAACTTACTATCAAAGTTACGATATTCGGCGCAGACACTCTCTTCCTCTAGGACAGTGGTCTCCAAAGTGGGGTACGCGTACCCCGAGGAGTACGCAGAGTGATACTTGGGGGTACCCCAAAGAAGTACCCTCACGATCACTTGCGAGTGTATGATCATGTATCAAGTGGAGTGGAGATATAAATAATATTATATTAAATATATTATATATATATATATATATATATATATATATATATAATTATATTATATATATATATGATATATATTATATATATATATATTAATTTATATATATATTATATATATATTATATATATATATATTTATATTAAAATATATATATTATATATAATATATTATATATATAATATGAGATGATATATATATATATATATATATATATATATATATATATTATAATATATATATATATATATATATATATATATATATATTATATAATATATATTTAGTACTCCATTAAACTTTGTAAAAATTTAATTATGTTTCGTACTTATTGCTAAGATTGACGCCTGAAGCAATTTTAGCTAAGTCGAAGATGAAATGATATATAAACCCGGCTTGTTGAGATGCTCTTCAGTCAGATATTGAGTCAGATTAAAATTAATTATTTAAAAATATAAGAACAATCTCACTCAAGATACTCTCTCCAGGAATCCTCCCGGCAAGAGAGGTAAATTTCAAGGGAAAGGCTGCGACTTGAATTGATAACAAATTCTCGCACAAAAAAAAGGTGGGGAAAACGCGCTGGAAAAAGGCTGTGACTATCAATTCGCTTACGAGAGAGTATCTCAACAGAAGGGTCTCTTTATTACTTTACTTTTATTGAATATCTACTTATGTTGAATTAAAAACATCATTTCAAAATATGGATTTCTAAATACCATCCTCTTATATAGGGTGTTGCTCCTAAAGAAGCCACCAACTTAGCAAGTTTACCCTATATAATTGGTGAACCCGGAAAAAGAACACCCAGAACTTCAATCACGCCTTCTGATAAAGAAAAATGAAGGAAAAAAGAAAAAACTACAATAACCAAAAATCCCATTCAGAACACTCGGAGAAAATGACTTAAGCAAAACAAACATTATCAATACGAACTTCAGTTTCATTTTTAATTTTGGATATATAGTCTTCACTTTTCACAACTATCACAGTTCGAGGATTCATCTCTAGACTAGCAAAACTTCCTTTTTCAGTATGGATTTCTTCATACATTTCAAGTTTGGATATTTATGGGCAGAAACTCATTTTTGGATTCCACTACGAACTTTGAATCCTTTTTTGGAATTCTAAATGGTTCTGTGACCGCTTCCTTTTATGTATGATGAAGAAATTTTTCAAATAAAGACCTAAATTTCAAGCACATTTTGCCTAGACATAGTTAACTTCCTTTACGGTATGGGATTTCTTTCATCATTTTAAGTTTGGATTCATGGGCAGAAATTCATTTTTGGATCCACTACGGAACTCTGATTCCTTTTTCGAATTCTAAATAGTTCTGTGACCGCTCCCTTTTATGTATGAAGAAATTTTTCAATAAAGGACCTAAAATTTCAAGCAATTCGTCTCTACAATGTCAAGCAATGTTTCTCTCGTAACTACAGCTTGGAAAACTATTTTTACGTGCGCATTGATCAAATCCTGGATACATTAGAAACGCCTTATATTGGATCTCTTTGATGCAACGGTTCGATCGATGTGGCCAATTTAACTTGTGAATAACTCAATTAGTCCTTTCAAGAATTATGTTATTAACATTTTTTGTACTTTTTATGCATTTAAATATTGTATGTTTGTTTTATAGCTAACGGATATAACCAAATATGGTCTCCTGCGGGATGTTGTCAAAGCATTTGCAAGCTCCCTGAGTGTGGACGAAGCATGCTCGTAGACTCGAACAGCCTACCAACAAATCCCAACATGTTCAAATGGGGAATTCATGTCGGAGCTCCTCCAGAAATGGCCAGAGAGTTCTGATCCTACCTGTTGTTGTGTACGTTTGGACGATCTGTGCAGTGTGCTGTGTTGGCGTGTCATAGAGAACAAAAAATGA
>JABUQX010139046.1:0-15238 GCA_015478945.1 Trachelipus rathkii | reverse complement strand
ACAATGCAAGATAATGAAAAATGAAAATAAAAAAGGACAAATTAAAAACCTTTTAAGTACAAATTAGAAAACTTTCAACACACATCAACAAAAAATTTGGTAAGGAAAAATAAAATTGTTTCTAAAAATCATGTTAGGGTAAATATAGGGGATTTTGGTGCAGTTAAGAAATTTGTGACTTTCAAACAAACTTGAGGCCTATTGGGTATATATTATATATATATATATATATATATAATATATATATATATATATATATATATATATATATATAATATATATATATATATATATATATATATATATATATATATATATATATAATATGTCAGGGTGCCCTACCTATTATATGCGGATGATTTGGTTCTGTGTGGCGAATCTGAAGAGAGTTTGAGGAGGATTGGTAGAGAGATTTGGCAGGGTTGGTAAAAGGAGGAGCTTGAAAGTAAACGTGATAAGAAGTAAGCGTATGGTGGGGAGTGAGGACCAGATCCCAGTGCGTAAGGAAATTTCAACCGTTTACTGGTATCTGAGTGAAAATTATTTTAGGATTTATATGTTGGATGAGAAGGGAACGGACGATTCAGAGTGTAGTAGTAAAGTGGGTAATGGCAGGAAGGTGGCTGGTGCCAATTAAATCGTTGGTGGAATGTAAAGGGACTAAGTCTTTGAGTGCTGCTAGGATTTTACATGAGGGTATGTTGTTACCTGTGTTATTGTATAGTAGTGAGACTATGGTCTGGAATAAGAAGTATAGATCTAAAGTTCAATTGTGTTCAGATGGACAATCTTAGGGGGTGTGCTAAGTGTGAGAAGAATTGAAAAATGAGAATGAACATATTAGAGAGTTGTGTGGTCTGAAGAAAAGGGTAAACGGAGAGAATAAATGAAAAGTATGTTGAGATGGTTGGTCAGTGGAAAGGATGAATGATAGTCGGTTGGTTAAGCGGATGTATAGTGGTGAGTGTGTTGGAACCGACCGGCTGGAGAGACCGAAGAAAACAGTGGATTGAGTCAGTAAAGAATGTTTGCAGGAGAGAAATGTGAGTTTGGCAGAGGCGAGAAGAAAGGTGCATGATAGGAGAGAATGGCGGGGTGTTGTAATTGTGGCCCACCTGGGCCAGGGGATGAACCCTACACTGACGACTTACCATAGTGAGGATCCCGTCGCGGGTTCCCGTGAAGCTATAGGTGGATTTCTGATTGCGACGAGTTCTTTACTATAATTAATGGTATAGAGGGGGCGGTAAGGCTGGGCTTTCTTTTCGACTTTTGTCATATTCTCCTACTGCTTTTCTTTTCCGATGCTTGTCACGCACCTTACTCCCAATCTTGGGAGGAAAAAAAGGTAGATGAAAGAAGAAGAATTATATATATATATATATATATATATATATATATTATATATATATATATATATAAAAATATAATATAATATATATATATATATATATTATAATATAATTTACATTTTCAATTATCATTATTTTAATTATATATATAATATATATATATATAATATATATATATATTAAACTTTACTAAACGGAATAATAACCGTGTAAGAATAAACACATTTTAAGCCATTGAGAGGAGCGTTTAGGAAATTTTAAAAAAAAAGTTTATCTGTTATCGAAATCGATTCTAAAGCCGTTTTCGTTTTTGTCACTTGTGCTTACGCTCGATAAGAAATGCTAATCCAGTTTTAGCACGAATTTTGTACATAAACGAACGGTTTTGTTTTTCAAATCATTCTGATTCAAGCTGATAGTGAAGAAGCAAGTGGTTTTGGAATAAACAGAATTAAAAATAAATAACAAATGGTTTATATTACAAATAATTGATCAACTATTGTGATGGAGTTTATCAATTTGGAAGAAATTAGACATAGTAGAGATATTATTAGTACTTCAATTCAATGTTATAATTTTCGGACCACCCTGTGTGTGTGTTCAGTGTACCTTTCCCGTCAAAATTTCCCGCCAAAAAATAAAAACATATTTAAATTGCTTTGTACTTAGCAAAATTTATTTCTAAAGTCATATATATATATTTAGTATTTATCGTGGTAAATTTTTTTTTAAGGAAAATGACTAATATTTGTTTTTAAAATATTGCTGGATTACTTTATGCTTGAAAACCTCATAAATAGTACATGAATTTATTTTCAATTCTAAAAGGGCATAATCAGAAAATTGCCAACAATATTCCAATCTATCTGACCTATACTGGTAATATATATACTGTGGATTAGATTTAAAACTAATTTTATGAATGAAACATTCATCAAATCAAACTGACCTCTACGTCACCATCTTGTTTGTTTACATTTTTTCATAAGCAATTTCCTAAATTCGGTAAGCACGGGAAATAGCAACCTTACAGAATTTAGGAAATTCCTTACATTTGGTGAGCATTTTCCTAAATTTGTGCTAAATTTGACAAAAACGAACGCAAACTTTAGCATTTCTTACGTTTCGTAAGCACAAATGCAAAAACGAAAACGGCTTAATACAATTTAAATCTGATAAGAAAATATTTTATAAACTCGTAAATTAAGGTAACGGTTAACGGATGTAGGGGAAAATTTTAACTCATTAACGTTAATTCACAAATGTAACTCGTTAATAGTCCGTTACTTCTTTTCGAAATTAACGAAAGCGTTAAAAGTTAACGAAAAAATTAAAGAGTTAATTAACGGATTAACGCTTTAACGCGTTATTAAAATATATATTATATATAATATATATATATATATATATATATATATATATATATATATATATATATATATATATATATATATATATATATATATATATATATATATATATATATATATATATATATATTATATATATATATATATATATATATATATATATATAACATTTCGTAAGGTTAAAGGTTCGAATTTAAATTCTGTCATAACTGAAAAAATAAATAAAATTTTTTGAAGTAATCCCTCAATGTACCTGTAGCCCAGCGATAAAGATCGAAGGGTATAAGCAAGGAGGATAATGGATGCGCATTCCATTTCCCTTCAATCTGGGTTTAAGTATTCAAAAATTTATATGATAAATACATATATTTAATTGTTCTGAAAATATATATATATATATATATATATATATATATATATATATATATATATATATATATATATATATATATATATATATATATAACCAATATGCATGAAGGTCATCTGAACTGATTTCAAATGCTTTGAGAATTCGTATATACTGTCATTAAAAATTACTAAGAGAATATATTTAAACATATTGGCTATTATGAAACCGTTTGATAAGATATTGTATTTAGGCCTAATGAATCATTGTACTTTGAGAGATACCTGTTTGTGACGTCATATGGAAAAACATTCGTGATTATGGAAACTATGTGAAATATTACGAACTAAAAAAGGGTCACGAACGTAGATGAGTTATAGAAAAAACGATGATGCGAAACCGCGAAAAAGACGGCTCGGCGTGGGCGCGATTCGGCGTTGTGCGGCCTGGTCTTGCGGTTGTCAAAACGCGTCGTCGACCCCCGAAAACCCCCCTAAGGGGGGTAAAACCCCCCGGAAAAAAAGCACTAAAAAATATTCGCCATATGGCGAATATTCGGCTCCTGTCGAAGTCGCCCCTCTCACTACTGGCCAATTTATTATGGATTTTTTAAAAATTTGCTATTTTTGAATAAAAAGGTTATGAAATTTATTTTTTTTCAACTTTTTTGAACTTATTTTAATACACCAGGATAATATAAATATTTTACTATTTATTTACCAAATTTCAAAGTATTGTGTGGCAGTATCTGCAACAATGACAGATTTGGTGAATTATTCGGTGTTTATTATATTTTCACGTTCAGTTGCTGTCCTGCTTTCACGGGAGTTGTGTGTGTGTTAGCGATGTTTTACACCTTTTATTATTTGTTATAATTAGTGTATACTAGTGTTTTATTGTATTATTTTAATAATAATACCATTATTTTCAGATATTTTGGTAGTTTATAAAAGTGATCAAATATGGGTAAAGTTAGTGATTTGAGTCCACGGAAAGTCGGACAGATTAATGTGTTATTGCAAGTGAGCAACTTAAAACAGAAAGAAATAGCAGCAAAACTTGGGGTTTCAACTCAAACAGTTAGTAATATTAAGAAGAAATTGAAATACGGTCACAGTTTGAGCTCAAATAGGGTTGGCAAATGTGGAAAGAAAAGAAAAACAGCACCCAGGGAGGACAGAAAAATAGTTCAAATGGCTCTGAAAAATAGAAGACTATCATGTAGGAAGCTTTCCAATGTTCTATCAGCAGAGGGGATTAGTATTTCTAGAAGAGCCGCCAATAGGAGGCTATTCGATGCTTGATTAAAAGCCTTTCGTCCAAGAAAGAAGCCTAGACTAACTTTAGAAATAAAACGGGCATGTAATGCCTGGGCTCAGACTCATATTCATTGGACTTCTGAGCAATGGGAGCAGGTAAGAGTTGATCAGATAGCTATTATTTCTTTTGCTCATAAAAGAGCATTTGTTATTAGTAAAATCGCAATGACATTTTAAAATATCATTATTACTGAATTATCAACCATCTATGGTTTAAAGTCACGAATTTCTGTACTTGTTTGACAACTTGCATCATCTTCTATGCTTTTCCTACTGTTCATATTGTGTTTTATATTGCTCCAGATTGTATTCTCTGATGAATCCACCATTGCTGTGCTTGATGATCGTGTGCAGAGCGTGAGAAGGCGATCAGGTGAGGAATTTAAATCCGAATGCCTGAAAAAAACGGTAAAATTTCCACAGAAAATCATGGTGTGAGGTGCCATTTCTGTTCATGGCCCAAGTTGATTGATGATTGTTGAAGGCACCATGGACCAGCATAAGTATATAAATGTACTACAAACTCGTTTACTACCTCAAACAAGGGATTGGTTTGGCGATAGATCTTGGATTTTTCAACAGGACTCGGCCCCGTGTCATTCAGCGAAGTCAGTAAAGAGATGGCTCGCACAGAATGGCGTAGAGGTACTTCCATGGCCTGGAAATTCACCTGACATGAACCCTATTGAGAGTTTGTGGTCCGTGTTGAAAGATGAAATACACGATGATCCAATTACGACCAAGTAAAACTCAAGAACGGTCTTATTCAGGTTGGTTTTCAATTTCCGAAAAAATCGAAATTTGTTCGCAGAACTTAATTACTGGCCATGCCCAAGGCGCGTTTTAAAGCACTTGCCAGGTGCCAAAGGTGCCCAAACCAAGTACTAAAATATTTATATTCCTATGTATTAAAATAAATTAAAAAAAAATTGAAATAAATTAAATTTCATAACCTTTTTATTCAAAAAAAGCAAATTTAAAAAAAATCCATAATAAATTGGCCAGTACGTATATATATATATATATATATATATATATATATATATATATATATATATATATATATATATATATATATATATTATATATATATAATATATATATATATATTATATATATATATATAATATATATATATATATATATATATCATGTAAGTTAACAATATTCAAATATAAATTAATAATTAAATATATAATATTAATATTTAAAAAAATATACATTATATATAAAATTCACGTAAATAAAGGTAAACAAAACTAAAGATGATAATATAAATAAAAGTAAAAGATGAAGAAAAAAAAATATATTTCTTGCTTTTTCAGCTGATTAAATTAAAATGATTTCCATTCTCAAAAGCAAACACTTCTAGGAAGCACAGAACAAACATATTATTATTATTATTATTATTATTATTATTATTATTATTATTATTATTATTATTATTATTATTATTATTATTATTATTATTATTATTATTATTTCCTCAATTTAGTTTATCTATATCAATACAAATTTTTAGCCCAACCAGGTAACTACATCTGAGTTTTCAACATCACCATTCGCGTCGCTCTCTCTCTCTCTCTCTCTCTCTCTCTCTCTCTCTCTCTCTCTCTCTCTCTCTCTCTCTCTCTCTCTCTCTCTCTCTCTCTCTCATTTTTGTTTATTAATTCAACTTTTTAATTTCACCTAATATCAAAATGTCGTTTTAAGACTAATTTAACAACTTTTGGAAGGTGATTCTAAACTAATGTTTATTTTGAAGGACGAAAATTTTCTTACTCGCACATCTAAACAAACCTAGGTTTGACGGGATGCATCTTATTTACATTTAAACAAACATATAACTTACTCGTACATCTAAACAAACCTATAGGTTTGACGGGATGCATCTTATTTGCATCTAAACAAACCTGGGTTTGACTGAGTACATCTTATTTACATTTAAACAAACATATAACTGACTGGGTGCATCTCATTCTATACGAATAAACCTAGGTTTAACGTTTGGCGGGGTGCATCTCACCTTATACAGATAAAAATACCAAACTTAAAACAAAAGTTTTTGATGCTTTTATCGAACTTTATCTCGTGCCTTCTTTTTTAACTAACTATTCTCATAAAGATATTACAATATTTTATTTTTATTTCTCCCTACCTCCCTCCCTCCTTCTAAGTTCTTCTCTCTTAAAAATTTCATTCCGACTTCTGAAGTTGGAATATCTTTTTTGTTTGTTTCCCCATCTTAAAATATATTTATCTGGGTTTTCTAGTTATATTCGAACACTTGTACCTCGTCCATCTGTTGTTGTTGTTGTTCTTTTTTTGCGGGGAACTACTCTAGGTAATTGCTACCTAGGATCCAGACGAAGGATCGAACCATTGCCCTTTGTCTGGCGTCTTAGTAGTTTTATTTATTATTATTATTATTATTATTATTATTATTATTATTATTATTATTATTATTATTATTATTATTATTATTATTATTATTATTATTATTATTATTATTATTATTTTTTAGAGTCTTTAATTATTATTACTATTATTATTACTATTATTATTATATTATTCATAATTATTATTATATTATTATAAACATTTTTTTTATTATTATTATATTATTATTATTATTATTATTTATATTACATTCAATATTATTATTATTATTATTATTATCGATTAAATAATTATTATTTTATTATTATTATTATTATTATTATTATTATTATTATTATTATTATTATTATTATTATTATTATTATTATTATTATTATTATTATTATTATTATTATTATTATTATTATTATTATTAACATAAAGCTTTCTGCAGTTCTTCCTTTTCCCTATAACTTAATTAAATTTATGGCACGAAATTTTCGTGATGTGTTTCGTTTATCGATCATCGACTTCGTTTCATCAGATAAAATTGTTTACTCCAACACCTGATAAGAATGACGTCACAATCCATTTTATGACCTCTCCAAATGGGCATCGGGTTGATTAAAATTCCAAGGCTTAAAAAATGGCAGCCTTTTAATGTTTTGTAGGGTGAAATACCACCTTGAATCCAGGACTAACCAGATCTAAACCTAACCGTCTGCTTGTGTGGGTTTTTGCAAGTTGAATGTGTATTTAGGTTAGGAAACTAACTACTTATATCGACTTTTTTTTAATATTTATTTATATGAAAGCGCCCGATAGCTCAGTGTTAAGAGCGCTTCTCCAAAACAAAGCGAGAGGTCCCAGGTTCGCAACTAGTTGGGTGAGAGAATGTGAGCTATTCTCTCCTAGGGCTTGGCTTCGTCCTTCTCGGACGTTAAATGAGTACACCCCCTCCTAGATTAGGGCTCTGCCCGTGAGCGGTGGTGTTTATCTGTAATATATATATAAATATATATATATATATATATATATATATATATATATATATATATATATATATATATATATATATATATATATATATATATATATATATATATATATATATATATATATATATATAAATAAAAAAAAATATAAATTATAAATTATATATATATTAAATTATATATATATTTTGTACTATACACATTTAAAGTTTAATCTTATAAAACTAATTTATGAGATAGATCGATAAAATATATATATATAATATATAATATATATATATATATATATATAATATAATAAAATAAAGACAAAAAAAATTAAAATTAGGCATATATTTGTCAATAGAATGTTGTCGTTCATTTGATCTACGATTTAATGTGTCGACGATTTGGACACCTTATGAGAAAATGTTGTCGACCATTTTACTGTAGGAAAATATTTGTCGGCGCTTTGGACACCTTATGAATTTTTTTAATGGCGCGTCGACTATCTGAAGGGGTGAAGCATAGGTCAAGAGTGTTCAAGAATTGGTTAGGACGATCTGGAATGTGTGTAGGTTCCTTAACCAACTGTTCTAGATCGTTGAGAATTTTGAGTGCCTTGTCCTCCTTCCCACCTGTATGAGAGGAGCCCAACCACTCAGTATAGTGTACGTTGAAGTACTCTAAGCAGATGACTTTAGCACTTGGATGAGAAGAAGTAACAGTCTCGTGAGAGGTAGTAAGATATATAAAAGAGCCGGAAAATCTGTTCCATTAGGAGAGCAGTAGGAGAAACACAAGATAATGTTAGTTGTGAGAAAGATCTTAAGCCATAGAATATCGAAGTTAAGAGACTCAAGATTTACGGGAATACGGAAATTGAGACGGAAATTGCGAAAAAAGTTTTAGTTACAGATATTAAGTTCATTAGAGAAAGAATCTCTGGATAGTTGGGTCTCAGACAGGATCAAGCGGTTAGCATGAGAACTAGAAAGGTGATACTCCACAGATTCAAAGTTAGCGTCTAGGGCTCTAGGCCATGGACGTTGGTAAAGTCAATAGAGAAGTCCACACCCACTCCCACCCCCACGTTCACACAAACTTCTCCTTCGTACAATCAACGTGCAAAGACACAAACTCACACACACAAATTTACGTACACACACAAAAAAAAAATGCTACATACCTACATTAAAACCTTAGAAATAAAATATATGAAAATTTATGATTATGAAAATGTAAAGCAGAGGCTAAAACCATATGTAGTACAGTATATATGTAAAATATAGAAAGTTAAAAATTTACGCACAAGCACACACAAAACAAAACTATTAAAACCTAAAAATAAACTTTGTATTCTCCAATACAAATTAAAATTTACACTAAAGCTATAAAATATCTAATAATTTTTTTAAATGTTTTAAAATTAAACTAAAACTTGACTTAAAATTCAGGACGGCAAAAGTTTCCGCTGAAATCCCGTTCATTTGTAGATAGTAAACATTAAAATACTCGTCAAATAAAAATAAAATAAAAAATAAAACGGAATAGTAAGTTTCAAAAACATTTAAATTAAAGCTTGAGAGGGAACACTTAAAAACTGAAATTAACCTAACCTAACCTAACCTAACCTAACCCAACCCAACCCAACCCAACCTAACCTAACCTAACCCAACCTAACATAACCTAACCTAACCTAACCTAAAATCACACACGTCTTCACAGCACAAGCGTCAACTATCTCTAATTTACTTATTTAATGAATTCAGCAATGCAAGTGAGTTTAAATGTCTTCAAAAAACATCAAAATCTCTTCATCATCCGCACGAAACATCAATTTCAACAGTACCTGGAATTCCTACCGTGGCATAATCGGTAGAGCGAGTCCCAAGACAAAGGGTTTGGGTTCGACACCTAGTACTGATTTTAACCGCTATGCTTAATCTTTACACGTACACTAATGGTAAAATCTGGAACACACTTCCTTTCTTTATATTTTCACACTCTATAAGACTTTAAGCACTTCAAACTAAGTGTATTGGCTCATGTCGGCCCTTGATTTGTCGAATTTTCTTTTAGATCTCCCAATTCTGGTGGATTTTATGTGGGCCCCGACCATTTTTTACCTCTAATTAAACTCTAAGGAATTATCAATAATTTTACGCTATTCTTTAAAACAAACAGACAAAAAATTTTGAGAAGAAACTCTCTGTACACAAAAAAAAAAAAAAAAAAAAAAAAAAGAAAAAAAAAAAAAAGAAAGACAAATCTGCATATTTTAAAAAGCGCAAATTGACGTTTGGGAGATATCAACATATTTGAAGTAAGCGCCGAGAAAAATGATATAAAATTGCAAAGAAAAGAGTTTTAAACTGATTGATTGATCTTCCCAGGAGCCGAAAAAGGGCTTGTTAAAAAATAATAAATTTTAAGGCTTTTCCCAGAGAGGAAGTGAAAGGGAAGAGGATTGGGGGGGATTGCTTTGGTAAGTCATATGTTCTAGAATAATTTTTTTTTATTTTTGATATAATATAGTTCGTAATTTTTTCTCAATAAACTTGCATATTTATTCAAGTTATTTTAATTATATATATATATATATATATATATATATATATATATATATATATATATATATATATATATATATATATTATATATATACACACTATAAATATAAATAAATATATATGTATATATTATATTATACATATATATATATATATATATATATATATATATAAATAGAAAGATATAATATATATATATATATATATATATATATATATATATATATATATAATTACAATCATTGTTTTTTGTAACGCATATTTATTTTGTATTAGCAATAAAGAAGAGTCCTGCCTCTCTCTCTCTCTCTCTCTCTCTCTATATATATATATATATATATATATATATATATATATATATATATATATAGTATATATATATATATATATATATATATATATATATATATATATATATATATATATATATATATATATATTCCCGTAGGGAATCAATTTTTGAGCCATCTTCTGCGTTTGCTACTGCGGTTCCAGCGACTCCGGTTCATGCTCAGGCTCGACTCTGGTTCCGACTCCGGTTCCGAATATATAGAAGTAGATTATAGGCTGGGCCAGGGTTCGAGCCCAGCCAGCGTCTTACGTGAGTGATTTTTCGGGGGCTCCCCGCCGCGGACTACCTTTTGGGGTACTTTTCGCGTCTGTGGCACTACCCTGGGGGCTGGTCCCCCCTGGGGTCCCCTATTTCTATTCATTTGCCATGTACGTGAGTGAGTGTGTGTGTGCGTGAGCACATGCTCATGCACATTCACGAGCGTTTTTTATCCTACCCCCACCCCCCTTTGCTAAGGCGTCATCACCATATACGTTTAGACCTAGCTAGTCCGTGAACGTGGCGTAGCCTCGTCCATGAAAGTATCTGAGCTACTTTCATGAAAGTAGCTGAGCTACTTTCGTGAAAGTAGCTGAAGTCTGGCTTGGGTTCGAGTCACGTGCAGTCCAAAGCGAACGCGACCGCAGGTCCGGAACCGCCGCGAGCGCCCGTCCGCCGGTGCAATATTACCACACGCGCGAACGCAAAAATATTTCGCCGGTTATGTTTCGTGTGGGAAAATTTCAATAATAATGGGTGCGGCTTGAGGTAGTGTTAGTGATAGTATCCGTAGGGGTATATATATATATATACATGGGCGCCGGAGGGGGGGGCAAGTAGGGGCCATTGCCCCCTGAATTTCAAAGTTTTTTCTCTCTATAAAAAAAAATATATATATATATATATATAGTATATATATATATATATATATATATATTATATATATATATATATATATATATATATATATATATATATATATATATATATATATATATATATATTATATATATATATATATATATATATATATATATATATATATATATATATATATATATATATCAAGCAACTTTCCCGCGAAAAAGCAAATTTGCCTCTCTAGCCTTCCCTACTCTGCCCTCCCCTATTCCTGGCTGTAACTTCAGTTAAAATATATTTCAGACTTATGAACTGTATGACAACTGATAAATTTTTGCCATAAAAAGAGCTCTTTTTAGGGCAACAATTTCTCATTCTTTGTTTTTTAATAATGGAGGATCCAATATTGGGAATTTTGGGACCCCATTTTTAGCCCCCACCTAAAAATGGACATAAAATTCTTAATTTTCAGACAATTTTGAGGGGGAAAAAGCAAACTGCAGCTTTTTCTGACCTATAAAACGTTTTCAGGTTTTTTTCTGTGTCTGTAGTCATTATTTGGGCGTTTTCATTTTTTCAGAACCTAATTTTTGACATTTTTTTCGTATCAACTTCTACAATATTTTTTCGAAATGACTTCAAACTTGAAATATATGTATAGATGGGCTATTACGCACAAAATGCAAATATTAGTTTTTTTGATTTTTGGAAAATTGTACTCATCAAATAAAAAAAAAAAAAAAAAAAAAGTAGGTTTGAAATTCGACTGCTGAACACAATTTTCCAAAAACCAAAAAACTAATATGTGCATTTTGTGAGTAATAGACCCATCTATGCATATTTCAAGTTTGAATTCATTTCGAAACAAATTGTAGAAGTTGACATGAAAAATACTCGCAAATTAGGTTCTTAAAAATGAAAAACGCCGAAACAATGATATCACACACAGAAAACACCTAAAATGACGTTCTAGAGGTAAAAGCTGCGGTTTGCTTATTCCCATCAAAATTGTCTGAAAATTATGAATTTTTTATGTCCATTTTTAGGTGGGGCTAAATGATCCCAAAATTCCCAATATTGGATGCTGCCCTTTAGAAACACAAAATAAATATATATTGAATGGGAAACTATTTTGAAAAGTGTCCCAATTATTATTATTATTATTGAAATTTAATATGAATTTGATTTTTTTCTAAGTTTTTTATTTGTTATTATTATTCCTTTTTTTCAATTATTATTATATCATTTTTTGGGAGTATTTTCTTACATTTAATAATTCTATTTATCTAACTTTCAGCTTAAATAAACTCCTGTTAATACCCCAACTTGGCTAATTTACAAACTTTATTTCATATATATATATATATATATATATATATATATATATATATATATATATATATATATATATATATATATATATATATATATATAAAGAGTATATATATATATATATATATATATATATATATATATATATATATATATATATATGCATATATATATATATATTTAAAGATTTGCTGCAAATTTATAAAGAAAAAAATATTTTAAATTATCCCATGGATAAATTTGTAATTAAGAGGCCTCGCCTTAGTGATAATTATAATTACTCTTTGACTGAACAAACCACTGACACATTGAATGATGGTTCTGGTTCATATTTTAGTGTTAATGCAAATGGCTAATGCCGTCCTGAGTATTGTCGGCACCTGTATTAATTAAAGAATGGAAGCTTCCTCACATTCGCTGGGAACCAACGTTGAAAATAGTTGTTTGATATTAAATGAGACACTAAAATAATGACAATCTAATGATTTATTAACAAACCATGCAACCATAAGACTTTACAACTTAATAAGATATCACAGGTAGTATTTTCCTTTATTGATTATTTTGACCAACACAATTCGTTGTTAGTATATATTCAAAATTAAAGGAATCTTCTTGCAAATTATAGTGTGTTATTTAGGCCTTGCGTCAAAAGAGGGTTTTTGAGTTCATTTATTGTCAGACCAATCTTAAAATATAAAGACTCACTCAAGGAACTATGTTAATTCTCAGTGGCATAGATGTTGCTGTAGCAGGGAGAAATTGAAATAAATAATTTTAAATAAATGTTAATGTTTTTGAACAATTAAATAATGCTGATCATTTTATCGAAAAAAATAGTTGTTGCAAATAATTTCAACTTTGATCTCTGTGAACCCAACATCTAGTTTTTGAGTAGTACTGCAGATTACGGGTAATTTTTTGATTTGTTAAAATCTGAGCGGAAGCAGATGCTGAAGCTACTGAGCATTTACAATCATGGGAGGTAAATCAAATATATCACATATGGTCCATTATTCATATCCATATGCGGGAACCTAATTTAAACATTATGAAGTAAACGTTAGTGAATACTTTTCACTTAGCGGATGCAAAGGCAGACATTTCTGGGGTAGAAGGGAGCGCCACCAGTGTCTGCTTTGTTGATAAGGTTAAAGTCAGTTAATTTTAGTTTAATTCGTTGAAAATTAAAAGCTGAAGATATAGTAGAAGTCATTTTATTGACTACAAAAGCTACAATTTAAATATGAAGTCGTTGGACTTGGATTTATGGATGCTCAACCATGGCTGAAAAAGAAAAAATGGAGTACATAAAATAATAAGAAATCAATATCCAAGGCCAAATTTTTGTGCTTCTCATCGCTTAAATTTAGTTGTCAATGACTTGAATCTTTCCGAATTTCGAAATACTGTGGGCACAGTGAAAGAAGTTATAAGATTTTTTCATGAAAGCCCATTTAGGAAACTGATAATGAATATACCAATGCTATGCGAAGCAAGATGGTCCTCAAAATACAAGTCCATCAAAATTTGTTTTGAAAATTTCATTCACATTAAATCAGTTTTGGAAACTGTCATCAGATTCAGAAGTAACTAAGGCCACAGGAACAGTAGCAGCATTTCAACTTTCGTCAGCAAAAAGGTACTGTTTTTTTCATTATTAACTTGGAAAAGGTAGCAAAGAATATCTTACTTACTAACCCTGTAACAAACATTCTTCAAATTAAAACTAGTAATCTTGGAAAGAAAAACAGCTACATGGAAAAGTTTATCTAATTGTTAAAAAATAGAGATGGAAAACATGTCGCGTCTGTTTTCAAGGAACTTTTTACCAGTGTTAAGGAACTTACAGGAATTTTTTTTATAGAATTCTCAATACCAAGTATAGTGTCCAAACAAAGGCAAAGACCTAACTTTTCATGTAGTTCTGTGGAGGTATGGGTTCATGATTCCTCAATTCATGTCTCACCTGTATTCATTGACTTTAATTTTGCATATGAGATTTTCATTAGCCAACAGAGTACCAACACCCTCTATTTAGATTTCCTAGAATTAAAAATTTAACCATATCTGAATATAAAAAAAAAATTAATCACTTCAAACTATATACAATATTGAGAACTGGAAAGGTGAAGCAGAATCATGGTTCAACTTATGGAAAAATCAGATGGGGACCAAGGGTTAGATGTAGACGAAAATGTGTGCTATAGTGAACTGATCCTAAAACATTGAGCTTTTTCCCTGTTGTTTTTTACAAGCAATTAAAATTTTTCTAACGCTTCCACCAACGATTTGCACAAAGATCATTCAACACTTTAAGAAGAGTTAAAAACTTGGCTAAGGTCAACCATTTCGAAGATCGATTAAATGACACATGTTTGTAGTCACAGAGTTGAGT